>KZ651675.1:13023-26718 GCA_001010745.2 Gerris buenoi | reverse complement strand
CAGTGGCGATCGTAGGTCAAAAGTTCTGGGGGGGGGGCTAAAGCCCCCCGTGTTTTGTGGGTTTAGTAGGAAGCTACACATTTCTATATTAAATGTAGTTGAAGGGAGAAGAGGCACATTTTACAAGTGCTAACAAGAAAAAAATATGTGTGAGGCTCTGCATTAGAAGTGAAACTTAGTTCTAGAATGCATTGCTATATACCCCCTTTTGGGTTATTATTATTATTATTATTATATTATTCAATATACAAGTACCTTTAAACTTACACCCCCCTTGTCGTGGTACCCGGGGCGGGCCGCTCCCCCCCGCACCCCCCTGGCGACGCCACTGTTTTTACCGATGTCTTACGTTCTAACGTAACGATTTTAATAAAACTTCATGTACATCGACTACAAAACAATTGAAATAAGTATGTAAAATTTCAACTTGATACTAGCAGTAGTATTTGAGTAATGAAGATATACATTTATAATAATATTTTAAAAGGTACTGGGGTGGTTAAGATTCTTATAGTCGTGTGGTGTGTATTGTATAGGTTTGTTTAGGAAGTAAAGCTTTATACCGAGTTACCCCACTCTACATCGCACTGCCCTCTTCCACTTATCTTCAACTATGCGAAATTCATCATGATTCATGATCAACAAATTTCAATATTTAGTATTATATGGTAATACGCTCGCTTCAATGATAGAGCCACGCGATGCCTAGTAGTTTTAAATTGTTTAGTTAATCTGATTATTTAACTTACTTATTTTATGTGGGTAGAGCTGAAAAGTAAGGATGTCCCATGTCTCTGAAATCAATTGTTTCACATTTTCTTCCATCGCTTCTAAGTATTCTGCAATCTATCTGTCATTGTCCATCAATCTCGCCAAATGCATCCCTAAAACAATGCACAGTTATATCAATTCAGTTTTACTACTATAAATAAATTTTAATTTTCAGATTATAACAGTAGTACCTATGAATAAAGGCACTTCTTTAGATTGTTACTTCCCTTATAAATAAAACAGACAGAAGTAACAGTCTAAAGAAGGCGCACGGAATGTTCTTCTTTAGGCTGTTACTCCCCTTATAAAAACGAAAGAGTGATATTCCTTTGTCCCAAATTACATATGACTAAACATACCTTTTTCTCAATAGTCAAAGTTATTTTTATTCTAAAACAACATAGGGGAGAGTAACAATCTAAAGAAGTGCCTAAATGAATAAGAAAATTTTGATTTTTATTTAACCAAGTGCAATATCCTAGGTTCCTACAGCCTGAATCTCATTAATCTAGATCTTTCCGTGGAATCTACGTCAGAGATTTTGTAAATCCCGACATTTCAATCCAATTTAAAGGGATTAATTCTCAAGGGAGTCATTTTCAACTGACGAGTGAGGTTGACATACCTGTTTAACCGATCCCTTAAATTGTCTCGACTTAAAATCATTAAACCTCTAAGAGCTTTAATCCAGATAAAACTGTTTTATCTTTTAAATTCTTTTACTTGACAAAAACTTTATGAAAAAAAAAAATATATATATTTTTCATTTAAAAATTTCTGCAAAACATTTAAATTTCCGTAGCTGCAGCAGCATTAACTTAAATTGAGAGAAGAATAAAATGAAAATAACTAAATTTTACGCTGCCGACAGTACTAGTTTAGTTTTAGTTTAGTTTTACAGTATTAGTTTTTAGATTACATATATATACAATATACAGAAATAAGCTTATGGATTTATATCGAAATCATTAGCCAAAACAATGAGATAAAATTATGTACTCATTTCTGAGTACTATGTTAATCCATTGTGGTTACTATTGAGTTCAGACTTCCACTATAAATACATTTATTTCCTCAATTATGCTGGGGACTTAAATTGAATTCTTGGTTTTAGGGAGAATAGCAAGTACGCTTAGTTTTAAGATACCCTCTAACTGTATAAGATAATTAATAAATTTGATTCTAAACCTTTTTGTATTATATTATTCTATTATAATGGTTCTTCAACTAATCATATTGAATCTAATAATAAGTCATTATATTTTGTACTAAGATCTGTATAAAGTAAAAAAACAAAAAAAAACATTGTGGTTAGAAAATAAACTAAGTAGAAAAAAACAACATTAAATTCTAGTGAAATTAAATACAAATACTTTAGGCCAACCATAGATAAAATCCGTATTAAGCCGGCTATCGTCATACCAGGTCGGCCGCTTACCCTGACCTTACCTGAGGTCGCTTACCTTGACCTTACTCAAGCTGTATAGAATATACAAGAAGTATAATACAGTAGAACCTTGCTTACACGACCCTCAATGACACGAAAACCTCAATAACAAGTGCAATTTTCAAATCCCCTTGAGATTGCCATAACACATAATGTTAAATTAACCTCTATAACTTGACTATTATTATCCAAACAACCTCAATAACACGGATTTTTTCCAATTCACAACGTAACTCAGAACCTCTATAACAAGTCGTTTTGAGAATTCAACCTCTATAACGGGACTCTATACAGGAATGAGGTTCATTGAACAAGTCTAGACTTGAAAACCCCGCTCATTAACCTCGATAACACGACTGATAGCCAAAATAACCTTGATAACACGACCCTCAACAAATAGGGCACCTTGATAACAGGACTGTTTCCTTAATCCCCTTGAGACACTTCTTATCGAGGTTCTACTGTATAATAAAAGATTTATCTTCAATACACATCTTGAACCTTATCTACGCCGACGATAACGAACCCTGCAGTCGCTATTGTTGTTCCACGCTATCACGTACGCGATCCGCATAAGATGAATCCTGATTTCTACTTTTTAAAAATCTCACACCTCAAAAAACAAAAGGTGAATTCCGTTTTCTCCTTGGATAACAATTGAAAAACATTTATTGGGAATAAAAAAAAAAATTCGAATTTCGTCGCAAACGATAAAAAAAGCTTTTCACTATCCATAATGATACTGAAATTGATAAGAAAGATACAGCAAAACTATCTTAGGTCGGCCGTGTATGTCCAATCGATCCAAAATATTTCGATATATCCGACCAATCGAACTTACTTTAGCGAGTGGATCAATGGTCAGGCACAGTTTACTTTACTATTAGTTGGTGCTCGGCCTTAGGATAGTTTGGACGTAATCGGCAGACCACTACGCGGTGAAGTGCAGACCCCATGTACGGTCGGTCTTAAGTTTTTAAATTAATTTACATGATTTACGTTAAGAACTGCATTAAATCTTCAAAAGTATCTGTAATATTTCAAACTTTTTTTATTAATTAAAGATTAAAAAAAAGTAACTTTTATTTTAATTCGGGGGGATTTTTTTAAACATAATATTATAATAAAAACAATAAGATCGATTCACTTACCTCTGATCCTGTTAAATCGATGTTCCATTCCTTTTTAAATATTTTTCAATCACACATAAAAAATTTCCGCGAAGAAAATAAAGTACATACGTCATTTAATATTAACTTTAAATCCACTAAATACTTAATGAGTTTAATAGCGTGTTGTTATTAAACTAATAAGTTAACGGTTCATAGTTAAATAAATAACATATAAAGTCTAATATTGGCTTTTACACTTTCACAATAATATAATTAAATAGATAGTTAATGAAGTTATAGAGTTTAAGAGGATGACAACATTTTATTAGAGTGAATGAGAGAGAAATAGACATTATTGTTATTGTTCAAGCTACAAGTTCGAGATGAAGATGTGGAAGTAAAGTAGAGCGAGGAGTGGGGGTAGAATCAGCTGATATGAAGATTCAAGGCCAAGGGTTGCCAACCCCTTTTACCTCACGATTTAATTCCTTCACTCCTCTACACTTTTTACAATCTTCATTTTCAACATAAGCATTCATTTTCTTACTTTTTTTTTTTTAACCAATTAAATTAATTCTAATTTAAAGATTTATTTGAATAAAAAATAAAGGCGTATCTCTCTTCTTCTAATTAATTAATATTATTCAATATATTATAAATACTAATACCTAATTACTTTTCGAAAACATTTCCTGAAATTAAATATTTAATAATAAAATTTAATTAATTGTAAGTACAATCATTTATTTTAAAGTAAAATAATTTTACTATAATTGTACAATTATAATGGTACAATCATATTTATAACATAAGAAATTTTAATGGGAAATGTTGGCTGCACTAAGCTCACGGACATACGTCGACCTACGTCCTCCATCTTTGTTTACTTAATCTCATTACGCGTTCGACTTTGCCTTCGTTTCTTAAACTTATGTATAATTTAAACCGGTATTTAGACCACTCGTTACTGTTTTAAGTGAATTAGACTCCGATGATAATAACGGTGATAATTGAGTGTTTTAAATTCATTTTTACGTTTTTGGTAGTATTCATACTACGGAACATTTAAATTTTAATTTAAATCAAATTATAATAAATTGAGTGTTTTAATTGATTTATCGTGATAATGAAATAATATTTTGTGTTTGATTACATGTTGTATAAAATTACGGTTGTGCATTAGTTTATCGATACAACTTTTAATTAGCTATTGAATATGAAAAATCAGTACATTATTGAGGCAACTATAAACTGGATTTTTTGTTTGTTTGTATTTTAATTAATAAATCGACGTAGTCATAACGTAGCCTAATCGACTAAACTAGACATAGCATAGGAATTTGGGCTGAAATAAAGTAGATGATACGATCGAGAATCGCTTGGCGGCACAACCACAACTTTGCTTAATTTATAAACTTGAGAGATAATATTCCTTTGTCAAGCAGTACATTTGTATGATATAAACATTTGAGAAATGATATATGTATGATTTGTTCATAGGAGAGTTGATATCCCTTTGTCAAAAAAATACGCTGGAGTGAGGCCCCGCCATTTTTTCTATAGAGCGTATCATATACTTCAGTTTTACTGTTTTAACATAATATTCCCGACATCTATAAAAAAAAAACGTAAATACTCCTAGTAACTTTAATCCTAACAATAATTTAAACTTATTCGACTAATATTTTATTTACTAATTTAAACAATATTAGACGAATATTATTTGACCCAGTATGTATTTTTTCCCCACCTAATGGTATATTGTTAAACATTTGTGTTTGTTTTAACATCAGGATATTGGTCAAGTCGTTTTAACATCTTACTCTAATATTCTTACCAATTACTTAATTTTCTTAATAAAAAGGTTAATCACGGGCAAACAGTTGATTTAGAGGTGTTTTAATATACCAATACTTTCCTTTTATTCTCTATCAAACTGAGAATTTCCCATTATTTATCTGTTATATAAAGGCTACCCTCAAAATAAATGTAAAATAAGAATTCATTACCAAAATATCTTTGATAATACATTTTACATATGATTAATATGCATTTGCTATCGTATTATAAGACTATCGTAAGTTTATCGTAAATTTGGATATGTAACATCATGAACCTTAATAACTCTGTTATAGATAATCTACTTACACTTCCTCATTCCCCACTCTTCTTAAGGTTTGTTTTGATTGATTTGTTATAAAACCTCCTATGTATATAGGAAAAAAATTAAGTAATACCTGATATTCATTTCATTAGAATTATTTTTTTATATTCTCTTTTTAAAATGGTTTAGATAAACTCAATGTCTATTTATGAATTATGGATTCAAAACAAACAACAATTCCATGAAATTTAAATGGTAGCAACATTTATCTTTTTTCATGCAAAGATAGGCTATATTTTTTACTTTAAATAAATAATCAGTGCTAGAACCAAGAAACCTTGACATCTGTCCTATATACTCATAGATTATCCAGTAGCAGGAATGCCAAGAATTCTCCGGCCCTATTCCAGGCAATTCTTTGACCTACCCATATAATATCTCTTCTTTAAGTATGTATTAAGTACGTTTAAGTATGTATTAAGTACGTTTAAGTATGTATTAAGTACGTTTAAGTATGTATTAAGTACGTTTAAGTATGTAAGTATGTATTAAGTACGTTTAAGTATGTATTAAGTACGTTTAAGTATGTATTAAGTACGTTTAAGTATGTATTAAGTACGTTTAAGTATGTATTTTTTATCCTGGACACTTTATCTAAGCTTATTTTCTCTTTTGAGATTATACTTTGATTCATTTTAACTGTTTTACTCCCATAATATGAAACAAGAAACAAAAAGTTGTTCACCGTCTGCTATTGTAGAGCGCATTTGGGTGCGCTACTTAATTCTAATTCGCATGAAGTAAGCCCTGGAAACAACAACGAAAATATACTAATATTATCATAATCATAATAGAGGTGGGTCGAAAATAACAGAACAGCTCACAATAACATGTTATTGGAGTATAACAGTTCGTCCGATAACATGTTATTGAAAAAGTCCTGTTATCGATTAACAGTTCACATTATAACAGCTCAGATAAGAGAACAGATTTGATAACAATAACAGATTTTTCTGTTTTATTTTATATCAGAACGGAATCAATAACATTTCAAATAACAAAAACAAGATGCAATGAGCTGTTATCTGTTATTGTTATAGGATAACACTTCATTCCTGTTGTTGTAATAGGATAACATAACACTTCATTGCTGTTATGTTATCTTTTCGTTTATGATTTCCTGATTCTTTCTGTTCTCTGCCATGTTTCTGTTATAAAAGTTTAAATATTTTATTATAAACGGCAAAGATTTCGCTATTGTAGGGTAGATATCGGTTCTAGCTTGCAAGAGACAATTGCTCTGCTCCGAGTCCCTATGTCCCTCGCCTTATGGTTTAGGGCTATTTATTACCTATATCTATCTGCGTTGCGTTAATGTTAACGCTCCTATATCTATCTGCGTTGCGTTAATGTTAACGCTAACTCCTCTTTGCCTCCCCTATCCAGAGAGTCTCGCCTCTCTTTGAAGCGGCCCACCTTTCCGGGAATCTAAAGATACACTCTATCTCCAGTTCTTTTGCACCGATTTTCCTCGAACAACTTTTATTCTAATTATATTACACCTCTCTTCGACGTCACATTACTGCTACTATTTTTGACGTATCATCATTTATTATTGACTCTTATCGGTTTCAAAAAGAGTATTTAATTTTATTTTGTTTTTCAGTTTGTTCACGTTCTAATTTTAAGGACGGAGAAAGGAGGGGGCTAAGGTTTTATTATAAAATTATTTTTTATGTTGAGTTATATTTCGCCAAAATATAATATATATATATACTTTCAATCAAAATACATAATACATACATCCCTTATACTTAAGTGTAATTCAAAAGTCACTTAACCTCATATCCTCCAAACATTCTAAATGTAATAATGTTGTAAAACTACTTATGATTTCATATTCGATAGGTTTTATTAAGCATTTTAGCGACGTACGTTAAAAAAAAAAATTACGTGCTTCGATGACATTTCCTACTCAATGAATACATCTTTCCTGAAACATCACATTTCAAGGTAATCCTAGCATTTAATATTTCACAATGTATACTTAATGTTGATTAACTTTCTTATATAGGATTTTTGAAGCACCTACTTAGCAGGTACAAGAAGGTAATTAGTCTACATTGTAACCTCTTGTGCAATGCCTCCAGGCTTGTGCACTCAATTTTTTTTTTATTTTTATACATCTTGTGACGAAAGTTTGTTTCCTTTCTGTGTCCACTTGGCCAGATTTGAGTTTGAGTTTTTTGTTTGAGTTGTTCCTTATTTTTCTATGACTATGTGATTATTACTTGTTGTTCTCTAGCTCTATTCGTAAGGGAAATTAACTGTGTTTTTTTAAAGAAACTCAATTTTAGAAGCAGGCATACTGCGTAACATCACCTAGAAAATCAACGTATACAGTTAACAGTTGTTGATGTTATTCACAAAAGTCTATGGTGGTTCTCCTGCAACGACTGAGTGTCATTTTGAGCCTTACATTAGTGGAGTGCTTTAGTTTTCAAAAAACAAAGTAATTGGTCGGTAGTAAAATTTTTCACTACGCCTAATCGAACAGAAATGTCATAATCTCTGCGAACCAAACCAGCGTTCCCAACTCTATGGTCGTGACAAATCGTTGAACTTATACTAACATAAATTAAAAAATACTTAAAGTATTTTAATAAAGTAAAAATAATAAAATTATAACAATAAATTAAGAATAAATTAATGTTATTAGAGTAAGATGTAAACCGATGCATGAAAGGTTGATAAAAATAAAGTGGCAAAATATAGGGTATTAGGGGTACTGCAACGAGGAGTAAGAGCTGGAAAGCTCTTAAAGAGAACAGTTTTATCAAATTTTCATTTAGGAAGAAGTAAATTTGGGATATTTGAAAATTATTATATCAAAGAAGAGGAGGTATAGAAATAAGTGGGAGGGACAGAATTTAGATATTCTTGCGAAGTAAAATAATTGCATTACATTCAACGAAATATGCATCTTGTCTGTCTGTCTGTTTGTCTGTCTGTCCGTAACGTTTACGTGTCCGACGATAACTTGAGTAAAAGTTGACCGATTTAATTGAAATTTGGTATACATGTTCCTTTTACTAATACTCAGGCTAAGTTCGTTGGACAGCGTGATCCGTCCAAGAGTTCGCGCGCAATGCTCGCATAAACGTGAGCTTAAAATTTAAAATTGGAATTTCAGGACGGGAAAAAATTCTATCATCACCTATTCGATGAGACGAAATTTCTTTACAAATAATATTTTTTAGTAAAACCAACAACGACACCGCTATGAATTAATAAAGATCGCTAAAACTATTAAAGCGGGCCTAAACGTTTAAAATAGAGAAAACATCCTTTTTACCGATATCTTATGTTCTAACGTAACGATTTTAATAACACTTCATATACATCGTCTAAAGTACGATTGAAACAAGTATGTAAAATTTCAACTTGATACAAGCAGTAGTACTTGAGTTATGAAGTGATACATTTTATAATAATTGAAAAGGAGATGTGTGGTTAGAGGAATAGTAAGAATGCGGGGTGGTTCCCTTACTACTAGCCGCTGCACTACTACTACTATACACATTATCTATCAACTCATCATGATTCATGATTATCTATTTTTTCAATATTCAATACGTATTTACTACAATACGCTCGCTTCAATGATAGAGCCACGCGATGCCTAGTTTAAATGTTTCTTGATGGTAGTTTATAAACTTATAAAATTAAAATAACACTCATTAGCGAAGCACGGGTATCCAATATCCAGCTAGTATACGTAATAATATATAATCGCTATATTTCAGAATTAAATTATATTACACTTGGGTCTTACTGAGTTATATGTTTTTTATCCTAGAAGATTTAATATTTTTCACTCTCTGTAACCACTCCCACTAGTCGCTATGTCCAAATTTTATTTGTCTCCGTAGACTTATAGTGCAGCCCTTTCTGATTTTTTTCCCTGACCGACTTGCCTCGAGGGGAGGCAAGGTTCGTTTTCCCCGGAAAACTAAAGTGGATTATCTCGTTTGTAGGTTCTCTTCCCCTACCTCTAGTGACTTTATCCTCTATTTCCGAATTCCGGGGTCGGACTCATGGGCCTTCACCGTCCCGTATGGGAATACAGCTCAATTTACAGGGGGCCTTCCGGACAAGCTACAACCCAGAAATTTATAGTAGATTTCCCCGGGTCCCTTTAGCAACGTTTCCGATTACTGTGTAAATAGCCATCGGGGAGAAAAAAAAAAGTATACCTCTACCTCTTCCAATCGTCCAGGAAGGCAAAAAAAGACACTATTTCCTTTGGGAATCCCTAAAAAATTAATTCCATCGTGAAAAATGATATTGGGCCCCCCTCTCTCTTTCTTTTTTTTAAAAAAAACAAACTTATTTACACAAATAAAATAAATATTTATCTTTTTCACGCCTATTTTATCTTAATTTATGGAAGCCTTAAAAATATTGTAAAAGGACATGAACATACAAGTCACGTCGTCATATAAAATTTAACTTTTTTTAAATTATGTATTGTTTTTCTGTTTGTTTTTTTTTTACATAGTATATGGAAAAGAAAGTTGTTTTTTTCTATAGTCATTGTTTAATAAATAGTTAATAAACACAAATTAAAAAATGAAACTTTGTCTGCTCTGTTGAAAAGCAGCGATTTATATATTATAATAATAANAACAGGGAAGATGGATTCAAGCTCTCTAGAACATGGAAACCCCTAATCGCCACCCTTAACACAAGTAAAGACAAGGATGAACAACCTACCTACAGCCCAATGAGTAATCCAGACCACCCGGAATCTCCTACACCTGCTCTGGCTGATGCAATATCTGATGTAACAAGACATATACATGGTTACGTATTGGAAAATATATAAATGTATTATATTGATTATTGTTGATTGTTGTAAAATTTACTCGCACTAGCAATTCATCATATTTAATTTTGAAGTTGGTGTATTGAATAGTTATGTACTTTAAGAATACTTCACTCTAGTGTTGTAATCGAGGCATTAGACAATAAGTCAAAACTGGCAGGCTAATCATCGAATCCCTCCTCCTTCCCTTTCCCACTTTTCTCTGATTTTCACCGTTTTTTATGATACTTCTTTCAATTCCCCCTCCCTCCATATAATCGTAGAGTGCGTTTTTTTGTTTTTAAAGTGACTCAACGTCGGGTTTTTTCTTTACCTTTTACCGGCACTGCTAATGGCCGAGAGGTCAAAGGCTAGAGCTTTGAAATCAACACTATTCTGTGGAGATGCTTTCCAGTTTTGAATTATTCTACTAATCTTGTAGGTTGTAGTTTCAACAGCCCTACTGTAAATTGCACTCATTGTTTTTTTAAAAAAAATCGATTTTATACTTGATTAGTATTCATTAAGTTCTAGGTCTTCCGGTGGTGACCGCGTCAAGTTCTAAGAATTTTCCGACGTTTCGCCACACATTTCGTAGAAAAACTAAACTCTCTTAACCTACAATCTGAAGACCTACTGGTTAGTTTCGATGTAGTCTCGTTATTCACTAACATTCCCATCGCAGACACCATCGCTCTGATTAGAGGTATTCTCCCTGAAGATAAAGCAGCACTAGCAGAGAGCTGTCTACGGTCTACCTACTTTCTTTTTGATGGAGTGTTCTACAAACAAAAAGATGGATCTCTGATAGGCAGCCCACTGTCCCCAGTAGCAGCCAACATCTTCATGGAAGACTTTGAGAAAAGAAGTATAGCATCAGCACCTTTATATATTACCAACATAAGGGTTGTAATGGTGCTGATGCTATACTTCTTTTCTCAAAGTCTACAGGAAGCCTACACATACGGACAGATATCTGAATGCTAACTCCCACCACCACCCGGCTCAGAAAATGGCGGTAATAAACTCACTGGTGTCCAGAGGCTTAAGGATCTGCGACAAGAAGTCTTGGGAACAAGAAAAACAACACCTCCGCAACGCGTTGACTAAAAATGGTTTCCAGACAAAAGAAATAGGCAAGGTCATCCGCCGACTGGAAAACCCTGAAGCCCAAGAAAGAGCCACCACAGACGCCCCACCAGATAAGAAAGCTTATCTCCCTTTCGTAAAAGGTACCACAGACAAGATAGCAAATATCTTAAGGAAGCACGAAATACGGACCACCTTCACAACAAGCAACACGGTGAAAAACTTCCTTGGAACAGCGAAGGACCCGTTACCTCTTAAAACCAACGGGGTATACGAGATTCCGTGCAGCTGTGGTAAGTCCTATATTGGGCAAACGGGTAGATTGGTCTCCACTCGTCTACAGGAGCATATCAGAGCTGTTAAAAACAATGATTGGAAGTCTGCAGTAGCGGTACATTCGGAAAAAACCGGCCACCTCATCAAGTTCGAGGATACCAGAGTATTGGCACCAGTACCGGGGTATTATAATAGACTCTTTCGAGAGGCCATTGAAATTGAGAAAAAGCCGGAAAATTTTAACAGGGAAGATGGATTCAAGCTCTCCAGAACATGGAAACCCCTAATCGCCACCCTTAACACAGGTAAAGACAAGGATCAACAACCTACCTACAGCCCAGTGAGTAATCCAGACCACCCGGAATCTCCTACACCTGCTCTGGCTGATGCAATATCTGATGTAACACGCAACAGATATCGCCTCAGACCCAGAATTGAACATATAAACTCCAACCCGGACCATTCTCTCTAGTCCACGTTGTCCCTAGCAGTAGAGCAACATGTACAACCCTGAAGATGCCTCCAGCATAGGAGGCGAAACGTCGGAAAATTCTTCGAACATGACGCGGTCACCACCGGAAGACCTAGAACTTAATTANGAAGTATATATTTTTCCTCTTTTTCTGAGAGCTAGGGGGGGACCAAGGCCCCCCCCCCTGCTCATAGGTATGGGTGCCCATGGAGGGAGCCACCCTGTATTCTTACAATTCCACAAACTAGACGCTTCGGATAGGAAATGCCACTTTTTAGTGGCCTCCGAATCCGAAGTGAGGAAAAGTACCCCGTATCCGACTGTTTTATTTTCGCTGCAACATGATTATCCGATATGTTAATAATTATTTTCTTGGTATAATTAGTTTTTATATTACTTACAATCTTTGGCTAAACGTGATGAAAGTCAGTTAAGTTAGATAAATTATGCTTCATTTAACAAATAACTAGTTTATATCCCTTTAAAATTTAATTCAGTTTTGAGTGAGTTAAATGAAGTTTGATAGATGTTAAATCGGTTTAAGATCATTGAGGTAGAAAAATAGGTGAGAAAAAAATACTTCTCTGATCTAGAAACTGTCACTAGTGCATGTGGAAGCCACTGAAAGCGCCACCTACTTAACAGTTAACTCATAACTCGTCTTCTGGTCAAGCTACCCCACAATCTTTAATTTCTAACATTTAACTTGTTAACATATAACTTTTTAAACAGAAATTGTTAATACATAACTGATTATGTATACTTAATATCTTAAAGCAAAGTATTATTTTAGACTGTTATAATTCAAGCAGCACCTGAATTAGAAATTTAAATGTTACACTAACCTATGTAAATCAGGTTTATGTATTTAGTTATATTAGTTATACTAATATAACTAGACTAGTTTGGTAGTATTTCAAGCTAAATTGTTGGTCGGTACGTAATACTCCTGTCATTGTTGGACAACAACTACATTATCACGATAAGCTCCAAATACCAGAAATCAGTTCGAATTCCACTCTGCTTAACTCCAATAGTGGAATTAGATTTCCTAGCATAAACTGTACTGGTTTATCGTTAAACTTGAAAAGCTATATAGCAAACTAATATGTTAAATCTGTCTAAATCCTCAAGGATAAACCTATTGACGCCCCTCGAATATCTGTTTGGTTGCATCGAATCACCCTTTATCTTGTAAATATAAATTTATTGACGGCTTAAAACAAAGAGCTTCAATCTTAACTAAATATAAGAAAATTTTCATCTACCGATGAACTATTAATGCTTACTGGTTCGTGAATGACGCGCTTGAGAGTCAATATTATCATTTACTTTGTCAATCAGTCTCTAATCTAAACTGAGACATTTATTCGAAATCTCTTTGAACTCTCTCATCTACCTGGATATTCAATTTAAATCCGTTTATTTTATATATATATATATAACAACAAAAAACAAAAACTCAAGTTTCGGTCACAAAAATTGTCACTATGTTACAATCCCGACGTTTCGGTTTTTACTTAAAACCTTCTTCAAGAAGGTTTTAAGTAAAAACCG
>KZ651674.1:402691-415111 GCA_001010745.2 Gerris buenoi | reverse complement strand
GAGTTTTGTAGCAAACAAATTGTTTTATACAGATCAGGTTTATATCAAATATTACCGATAGAGGTAGGAAAGGGTAATAATTTAGTTACATCCCTACGAAGGGTTGGGGAAACATCCTACCTACTTTAAAGTAATGTCTGACCCATTTACTTAGGTACTCATATAAATTCAATATGTACTAGAATTTAGTAGAATACACATTACAGTAATATCTTTTATAACGTAGTATATGAACAAGAATTTATTATAATAATAACTTTTATAACTATAGTTCCTCCAGATATAAATTATTTTATACCATAATTAAAAAACTGCATACGAATTACCGCATAACTAATAATATTATAAATCTATTAAGATCAATTAAAATAAATCGGATACAAATCAGAGTACATCCGGATACGAGTACATAATACTTCGTGCCTTGTTTTTAGATTAGTTTTCGTAAAGAGTGATATTTATTAAGAGTAGATTTTAGTTATTACTGAACATATGATAAATATTCATAAAAAAAAATACATTCGCAAGTTATAAGCTGAAAACCAATAAAAAACATTTTTTTTTGAGTTTTTCGATGATTTCTCATATTTGCCGAGGGAAATTTTGTTGGACAACTTCAGATTCGTGTTCAGCACTCCAAAAAACATAAAATAAGCCACTAACAAGAATTACACCAAAACTTTCCACTTCAAACTACCATTTGACTGGACTAATTCTATGTTTTGACCGGTTTCAAATTTATAATAATTTATGATAGAAAATTTAAAAACGTAGTATATAAAAAGTTCTTTTTATCTTGTAATTATTTCTTAATTCTTCAGTTGTATAAGAAAGGCTTTGTGACTTATTTCAGATTTCGGCAGAAATTATTCTACAGAATTAAAATTTATGTAAAGTGAGGGCACCTGAAACATTTGGTTAGGGAAATAGGTTAGGTTTTTGCTCAGGATACTCGTATTTGTTGATAACAGATAAGAAATGCCATTGAATGGAATACTTTGCTTCTTCCTAATCTTGAGTTAGGGAAATTATATACACTGTTGTTTAAATCTACATATTTATATTAGCTGACGCTGACAAATTACTAACCGGCTCCACATACTAGGCGAGGGGTCTTGCCGAGTATAGACGAGTACAAGAGGTACCATCCACATTCTCGCTGACTCGCCTAGGGATTGAATGAAGGCGAGACCCCCTCCACCGAGATCTCTTTGACTCGTGTACCTACACCGAGGGGATACATGGCGAGGCGAGGCGAGGCTACCCGAGGCTAGGAGAGCACANTCGTCAATCGCTAGAGTCATTTACCTTACAATTTTTTTCAATTTTACTTTTGTTTTGCCTAGCTAGAATTCTCACTAACAAAACATACATATCCTACGAAGATCAAACCGTATTGTTAACTGTGATCGTCTTTGAATTTCTTTCCAAATGATTCAGGTGATCGATGATTGGTCTTATTTTACTTCCATTTTAACTCTACGAAGAAGTAATGGATAAATACAATTAGTGTTTCACTAATCTCAACAAAGGATCTCTTATCAATTACCAGAATACCCGAATGAAGACAAATTTTCAAAAGTATTTCAGAATTGATAATAATCATAACATTTGTCCAATGCAGTAAGCAGTAGAAGCAGACGCTACGAGAGAGAGCGGTTTATATCATTTCAGATACCAAAAATTAAGATGCAAAGCCAATATTGTATCAATCAAAGTAATTCCATGCCATCTTAGAAATTATCCTCAAAAAAATACACCACCAAAAGACTTATTTGGCGTTATTGTATCTTAGAATTTTATAGCCCTTGCCACAGAGGTAGTAAACTATATGGGCGTTTGTTGGTAGACGCCGTAGTGCAATGTGGGACAACGCTGATGACGAGTTATTAATATTTAAGCTTTAAGTGAAGAACTTGATAAAGTGAGGGGTAAAAGGATAAAACTCCATCGCAGGTGTAGAAATTGGATATCGCTCGAAGAGAATCCCTTGGAGCTTCGAACTTTGAGACTACCATTTAAAAAAATGGGTGCGATAAATCAAACAAAACTTTTTTATACAGATATTGATACACAAAATAACTCTAATTGATTCATTTATAAATACATTCAACAAGCGTTTAAATTTTACTTTTTGTTTTTGATTTATTTTCATTAATATCTCGGAAAACTAGATTTTTACCGGGAAAAAACAATTAATACAAGGTTGGATTTAAAATTAAAAAGAAAACATTTTAAATGGAAGATTTTTAATAAAATTCGTCAGAACTGTTTCGAGAAATAACTTTTTTTCCGAGTGTTTATGGGTAGCACTCACAATGCTAAATCTTTAGATGGTAGGTCATAAATTAGCCGTTGTTCCCATATAAGTTTCAATCTTCTGCGTCAATTTGTTTCATTCGCATTATCATACATTAACACCTGTATAATTAAAAACACTTCTATTTTCAACAAGCTAAACAACCTGCAGATGTTCCCAGATTAATTTCAACCGTCTGCGCTCTTTAAATTTGGCTAACTTGATACTTTAATTAATGTAAATAATTAATATAAAAATTCCATTTTTGAAAACTGGTCTTATGTACCTACAATTTTTTTTTTTTTTTTTTTTTTTTCTTTTTTTTTTTTTTTTTTTTTTTTTACATGTTTGCAACCAATTTTGGCAAAAAAACAATTCTTTAAGATTTCTTTGAGTATTAGGAGGAAACGTCCTCAAATTTAGGACCGAAATTCCTTTCTTGAACATTCTGTACAAACTGTATATTTTAATAATAATATATACAAAACATAAAAAAATGCAAAGACAAATTTCCTTCTCTTAAAAATGACATAGACTAAGTTCCCTTTCGAGAGAGGTTCCGGTAGCGAAATGAAAACCATTATATAAGATCAGAAGAAAAAAAAAATTACATGCCTCACTTAATATATTTCTCGGGTTTAGAGATGAGAGGAGTGTAGAAAGAAACTTCAATTTTCATCTTCAACATGAAATTGAAATATTTCGGGCATTTCAATTCATTTTACTTGCCACATCTTACCCAAAATAAATGAAATGAAAAGTGTCGTAAATAAATTGAAAAATATTTTAAAATTCTGGTATTAATAAAATAATATTTTCACTAAAATATTACTCATTAAGAAATAAGATTTGTAGATATAAGAAAGACGATTTTATGAATAAATATGTTTACTATAACTATTAAAACGTATACTAGCTGCATCCACTATATGGAGATNGACGGGAAGTGGTTCAAAATTGGGGTAATAGGTGTGCGATGAAACTTACAAAGCAAAGAAATATGACGCCATTTTGTTTTTTTATTTTGGTTTCTGTATTCTTCACCTTAGTTACTTCTATCTGCAAAATTTGGGGAAGATTGAATGACAGGAAGTGGTTCAAAATTGGGTAATAGGTGTGCGATGAAACTTACAAAGCAAAGAAATATGACGCCATTTGGTTTTTTTATTATGATTATTTTGGTTTCTGTATTCTTCACCTTAGTTATTTCTATGTGCAAAATTTGGGGAAGATTGATTGACGGGAAGTGGTTCAAAATTGGGGTAATAGGTGTGCGATGAAACTTTAAAAGCAGAGAAATATGACGCCATTTTGTTTTTTTATTATTATTATTTTGGTTTCTGTATTCTTCACCTTAGTTATTTCTATGTGCAAAATTTGGGGAAGATTGAATGACGGGAAGTGGTTCATAATTGGGGTAATAGGTGTGCGATGAAACTTTCAAAGCAAAGTAATATAAGACCAGTAAAAATCAAAACGATTTTTGAAAGTTTTAAAAAACGGGGGAAAATTAAATAAAATTAACAACAATATAATATACGTTATTTACAATAATATACGTTTTAATAGTATGAAATCATTAAATAATACAAGATAGAACGCGAGGAAGCTATGTGCCACACTAATTCAGAGTATTTCTTAAAGAGAAAAACCAAGCCGGAATAAACATTTGGAATGACATATTGTTGTCGAAATGGAAGATAGAATACGAGGAAGAAATATTTTGCAGACATTGTGACGGCAACAAATCACGTCTACGTATTTCTACGTTTGTCTCTTTTACGTGTCTTTTTTGTTAGCTATTCTTACTTATTCAAGATGTTTCCTAGACCATAAAGTGAATTATTACTCTACTTAAAGAAGAATTATTCAGAATGAAATTACCTTTTTTCTTTTTGACATAAAAGAATGGGTTAAAATGGAATCCTTAAGTTAATAAGGTTTCGTTACGTCACAAGGGATTAGAAAAAAGTTTTACATCTTAAAAAAATGGCTTTGTTCAATAATACTATTCTCGATTCTTTTTCATCTTTTGTTCCTTTTCCTGGTTTTCAATTTTACTTTCTTATATACGAACGAAGAATGTTCAAAAATAAAATATTATGATGTTCAAAAAATTAATTTGAAAACTTTATACGTCTTAATAAGGTCCCATCTGTCCAAAAAATATGCCCGGTACTCTTGGTACTTAACTTTCTATGCATAAACACATAAATACTTGGTCTGGTGTTTTCCATTTATTATTTGCTTCGAGTTTTCGTATTTTCATGTAATTGCTACTAAGCAACTAATGTAAATTAACAGTAAAAAAAATCCTTTCCGGAATGGAATCGAACTGAATCTCTCAATTTGAACTTAACGTTATTTTCTAAATAATTACATATCTCCCCAGAAAAACCCCGTAAAAAAAAAAAATAAATAAAAATAAAAATTAAATTCATAAAATAGATTTTTTTTTTTTTTTTTTTTTACATGTTTGCAACCAATTTTGGCAAAAAAACAATTCTTTAAGATTTCTTTGAGTATTAGGAGGAAACGTCCTCAAATTTAGGACCGAAATTCCTTTCTTGAACATTCTGTACAAACTGTATATTTTAATAATAATATATACAAAACATAAAAAAATGCAAAGACAAATTTCCTTCTCTTAAAAATGACATAGACTAAGTTCCCTTTCGAGAGAGGTTCCGGTAGCGAAATGAAAACCATTATTTAAGATCAGAAGAAAAAAAAAAATTACATGCCTCACTTAATATATTTCTCGGGTTTAGAGATGAGAGGAGTGTAGAAAGAAACTTCAATTTTCATCTTCAACATGAAATTGAAATATTTCGGGCATTTCAATTCATTTTACTTGCCACATCTTACCCAAAATAAATGAAATGAAAAGTGTCGTAAATAAATTGAAAAATATTTTAAAATTCTGGTATTAATAAAATAATATTTTCACTAAAATATTACTCATTAAGAAATAAGATTTGTAGATATAAGAAAGACGATTTTATGAATAAATATGTTTACTATAACTATTAAAACGTATACTAGCTGCATCCACTATATGGAGATTTTTAACAACAATGAATCCCTATGGGGGGGGGGGGTAAAGGGGGGGGGGGAATAGGAGCAGTGTAAAATAATTCGTCCGATACAACTCGTACACATGACGGACTGACAGATAGAATTTTTTTAAAGTACTCATCATATAACATAAATAATATCCTGTAAAATATTTAAATCAAATTTTTGCCCCATAGCAATACTTTCTCTAACTATATACTACTTATATGAGAGAGTAAAAACGAGGGGAATTGAGTGAAGACTGATCTCTTGAATTAGTTCCAAATTTCAAGGTTATGTCGAATTCCGCATATAAATAGGCGTCATCTTGAATGAAGATGGCGCTTCGTAAAAGGTCCTCTTATTGAGTACCGAGGGGGATAAAAGGAATTTACCTACATAATTGCATTGAAATAGGACGTTTCAGAGTCATTATAATAATTTTTGAAAAATCGTATTTTTTTTCGATGCCTTTCAAAAGTATTAATCCTACAAAATAAATCAATAGGACCTTTTTAGTAGGAGATTTAGACTATTAAAATTTTTTGCAAAAAGTGTTTTTGGCTAGGACCAATAGCTTTGGACAATTTGTGAAACTTAAAATAAGCACTAACTCTTCCCCCTCAAAACAAATTCATCCCTCTTCCATAGGGATAAATTTTACTTATTCAGCTTTGTTGGGTCCTATTTTACAGTGCTATACAGTTATAGCACTGTGAAATAGTCAGTTATACAGAAAAAACATTAAATATAACCTCCTCCCCATGAAGATAAAATCGATTGGCACAAAACAAAATGAAAAAATCGGTCGGAGGCAATCAGATAAACTTTCTAATATACATGTTCATTATTACGTAACCTAGTGTAATTTATTTATTGGTATCGTAGATAAATTTATAAAGATTAAAAGTGGATCCTTATCAGGGTTCGTGAAAGAAAACGAGGAAAAAATCGTGAAAGATGATGTTGGAGTTATTTTCTTTCACGAACCCTGATAAGGATCCACTTTTAATCTTTATAGACTACTACAGGGTACATCGACAACTATTATTCATAGATAAATTTAATTATTATTGAATGTTTAATCATTTATGTACATCAAAATGTATCATAAAAATAACTTCTCCTCGGAAGAGAATCGAACCCGGTCTCTCTTCATACCAGTAAAACTATTTTCTCAGGAACTAGCCCAGTAGTGCAGGCTTTAAGCGTCTGCTAAACGGCAGACAGGCTTTTATAAAAACCACTTTTTTAGACTCAGGGGGACCTCAAAAACGTGTAAATTGTCGCGGCATCACAATACTTTCTCATTATATGGGAAAGTAAAAAGAAACAAGACTACTAACAATGCTAACTACCTAAAATCCTAAAACTTAAATATGATGTTTCTTATCACATCATAAAACATAAAAGCACTACTGTGCGATTTTTCTACTTGATTTTTCTTACTTTGTCATTGCATACTTACTTTTTGAATTATTCTTACTGTTTTTTAAGAACGGAAAAAGCGATATTATACTACTAGAATAGACATAAAGCTAGAATAAAATCCAGATAATCTGTAACATTTGTGTTTTAATGTTTATAACATGAACACTCCCTATTGTATTTTTATCTGGCATTCTATTAAACATTTCTTTCTTCGTATTGAGTTATTTTTTATGTTCTTGTTTTAATATCGATTGATTATTTGTTTTACAAGGCTGCAAAACAGCCATGAAAGCATTTGGGGGAAAAAATCTTTTTATTAAAGATCTTAAATAAATATTGATTTTACCCTCCTCCCTATTGGCAAATCCTCAATAGAATTGATACAGAATAAATCAAACAGCAAAAAATAAATACGAAAAAAGAGCAAGATATGTAAGTTTTATGAGTTTATGAGTTTTTTTATTTAACTTTTATCTCATAAAGGGTAACCGTTTAAGAATAAAAGAAATATAATCTTCGAATATTTATCTACTTATTTCACCCTGAAGCAGCTTGCAAATCATTATTTATATTTTAGTATCTATTAGTTAGAATAATAAAAAAAACTCATTTCTACACATAAGTGAAACCTTTCACTGAAATTAAAACTAGATATAGCCGAGGTGACAAAGTGCCTAGAGTGCGACAATTTACATAACCTCTTCCTTATGAAGATAAAACTAAAAGAACAACACTGTATACACCAATCAAGAAAAAGAGAAGGCACAAAGATAATTGACTAGAATGAGATAACCAACATAACCTCCTCCTCATGAAGATAAAGCGAAAAGAACAATATACTGTATATTGTATATATCAAGAAACAAGGAACTGACTAGAGTGAAACAACTAACATACCTACATAACCTCCTCCTCATAAAGATAAAACTAAAAGAATAACACTGTAATTTATATTTTGTAATAATTATAACTGAACTTACAATATGTTTTAAATTAGAATAAACTTTAAAATGTATATTTAATCGAATAATTACAATGTACAAAAAGTCAGAGATGAAGGTAATACTTAAAACAATGATATTAAAGTATTTTTTGAAGTAAAAATGATCATTTTAGATCATCAATCATTTTAGTCTAGATATTGATGAACAATTTATTATATAAATCGATCGACATATAAATAATTAAAGTATAATTTTTAAAATATACTGATCTCTAAAAAAATTTAATTAAAATATCATTTGCACGTATAGTACAAAATTATCTTCTTAATCGCATTTAGTATGTCTTTAAATGTAATTACTTTATGGAAATATTTATAAAAGGATAACTTATTATGGAGAGTGATGTTTATCATTACTTTATTTAATAATTGCTTTATTTGGGTGTTTTATGATTACTAAATTAATTTCCCTTTCCCTTACAAAATTCTATACACAAACTATATATCCTACAAGAACATTTATACCCAAACTGAACATTATTCCTCTGTTTCTCGTCCTCCCCCTTTCATTAAAATAGTTTTGCGGTGCAAAAGCTAAACCCGCAATACACATATCATAATCCCACCCCTCTCTGAAATAAGTTCCACTGTCCCTGATGCCACAATATTTACCTAATACTCAAGAAGGAAAACTAGACACAATCTTATGCAGACACTGACCTAGGGATATGTGACAGTCAAGTAATTCTTATGAATAAATTAGTCGCTATTTGAGGCATGAATACAATATTATACTCTAAAATTTTAACTACTTTGAGTTCGTTTCGTTTCTTAGCCGTTCAAATCAACATAACACTTTGTCATATACATGGCGGAGCGATCAGCCGATTAATTTGATGGGATCATCAAACATGTCTCACCTCTTTGTCTTTGGGATTCCAACCTGTTTTATATACAACACAAACACAGGAGGGCAAAATATATACTCTTTCTGGAAAGTTAGCATTTAAAAATATTTCTCCAGTAGTCGGTATCAATTACTAATAAGGATTTTGTAATGACTCATATTAAGGAAACTCTCTGTAGAGTCTAGATATTATCGCTAAGTACAATAAAGTTAATGTTTCTTAATACATATAACAGAAGTTTATATCTATCAAATTAAATATATACATTAAAAATAACAATCCGTGACGAGCTCCGGCAAGCACGGAGCTCCGTCTAGTATGTATTATACTTAAGTTAGTGGTTTCAAACAATAACCTAAAGTGCAAACTAACAATAATGGACTTAATAAATCAAGCTTTTTTAACACCAAGTTAAAATAATTTATACATGAATTCGAAGGTGATAGCAGAACACGGAATTATAAAAAAATAGAACCCATCCTGAGAGCCAAACCATGGTTCGCAGAGGAACAAGGAAAGAGCTTAGTGATCACGATAAATAGACCACGGAATCTGCCCTAAAGATGATCGGAATAAGCTCCTCAGATATGTGAGACAGATGTAATGAAGTTGGGGACTTAGAGAATATAATTATTAAGAGAACAAGGAGCAAATATAGTAGAGAGAGATTGCTCCAAAGCATATCAGATAAAATAAGATAACCAGTTCTATTCTCCAGAGCTATAATATCTATGTGTTTCGTAAAATATACAATTTTCTAAATAGAGAACAAATAAGAAATTTAAATTTTATCGGAAAACGAGAAAAGTAACATGACTAATGTGTCACTTTCCTATTCTAACTCTTTTAGGCCAGTCAAAAGGTAGGACAAATTAGGAAGTAAATGTCCTATTAGGTAATTGATCCCCGAACAGAGCTTCCTTGACTGGAATTTTTTACTATAAAACCTGATCAATACATACCGAACACCATGGACACCAATACCTAATTCGAATTCAAATAAAAATACTAGTAAAACTAATTTCATTAGAAGCTTTATTTAAACATTATAGAATTAATTGGTACTAAAATTAAATCTGTTGGAATCTCCGGAAAATACTTTTCAAGGAAAAAGGAAGATTGCAGAAGAAGAGGCTTTCTGTATTCTGTAAAGTAATGGGTGTGTTTTACAGATAATAGAAGCTCTAAATTTAATTGACGGGACTCTAGGGGATCTTGGTATGTCTTGAATTCCCTCTAGGTAAGTTACCCGACGGTAAAACTTTATTTAAAGGGGAGCACCAGATGTAATTAAGTGCTTGGAAAGGAGGATGCCTTTAAGCCCAAGAGATCTTGTCGAGGAAAACCATAGAATTCAGTTAGAAACCGGAACTCAGGAGAAAACGTTTAGACAAGGGGGAATTTATTTAACGCGCAGGAGTTCATGGACTAGTTGGCCTTCTTTTATATAGTCTCTAGAAAATATATTACCTTTCCTTGGTCAAAGCAAACAGTAAATTCAAGGATTAGCAAAATAAGTACTCTAAAAACCAAAGGGACAACACCGATCTACTTCAAAGCAAAAATAGGTCAGGTATATTTCTCAATAAAGATTATATAAAGTAGACGTATAAAGTGATTTGATCCCTTCATCTGGTAATGGCCTAAAAATGTATCGATCAAGACGTAAAATTATTTTAGTCACTTCAGTCCTAAAAACTTCAAAACGGTACTAGTATCTGTTAGATAGGAGCGTCTATGGAGTTCATCTTAAAGGAATAACAAAAATTGTCTCTCCACGTAAATCCAAATTGGTACTAGTATCGTTAGAAAGTCTACTCCAAAAGTCTTAATTATTTATGCATACACAGCGTTATACGATTTTTAACTTATCTATCCGCATTTCCCATCTTAAAAGGTTCCTTTAAGTTAGCGGATCCTAAAATGAGCTGACAACTTGACAGCAACATTGTTAAAATTATAATTGATTATTTTGACTGAGATTTGTGGAACAACTTCATAATTATTAGTCAGTAATAAACATACACATCCTAAGCTCAGTTAAACAACTGATGGAAAATGAAGATAAATGCGGAGTAAATAAAATGATATGCGAGACCTACATAAAGGCGAGACCTACCTATATGTCGGACAATCAGGTAGAAAAATAAGTACACATTATCACACACACCCATTACGTCCAAAACATGTAAATGTATCCAACTTTGCCAACCGTGTACTATAGAAACCGCTCATACATTCGATGCCAATAATTACGAACTACTACACACATGCTAAAAAATAGGAAATTAAGACTTTTTAGAATACTTGGAAATTCAAAGAGCTATCCGAGACACAAATATAGTATGTTTTAATGAAAAATGTAATAACCACTCTGCCCTAGTAAACCTAAAATAAATAATTTTGTAAAATTACGTATATTAGTTATAAGTTATAAGGTACATATAATTTAGGTGCAGTTAAAATAAGGATATTGTTTACTTGAAGCAGTTGAAAAATAATGTTTATCTGACTGCCTCCATGTCCATTACCTATGGTTCCTAATCCTTCTAGTTCTAGCCCTATTCTATCCCTTCCCCCTGTATTGTTATTTTAAGTCTTAAACCTTGTAAAGTAAACATGTAGCCTAGTCACTTAAACAATTTGGTAACTGTTGTCATGTTGTTCTACTTTGGCAATATTAGATTATACAACTAGAGAATTTAGCAACCTTTGTCAAGATAAGGATAATATTATTTTTAATTTAATTAGAATTATAGAAGGGAGACACAACAGAGAATATGAACCAGGAGAATATAAACTTTAAATTACATAAGAAATGCTTTATCAACTAAAGCTACATGGAAGAATGATTTTTCTCTGTTTGAAGCGAAAGACTAGTTCAGGGCTGGGCACGCATAAGGTCAATGAGAGCAAAATTCCGGCGTTTATAAATAATAATTAAACCATAATAATAATAATAATAAACCACACCACCATATATAAATAATAATAAACCACACCACACAGTTAAATAATATTAATTCACGCGGCTGCTTACGACTTGAACACGTACTTAGTTAATTTAACAAGATTCGTGAAAAAAAGTTCTGAAATATTAAAAAAGTAATTTAAATTTTCAATGGGAGCTACACATAACACATCAAAGAGAAACATCTAGGTCTTCTAAACTAGTAGCAAACAGAAAGGAAGGTAACGCAAAATTATGAGGAGGTAATACACGTCGACTGATGTTACGATTACTAGCGACAACAATTTTCCATTTTTGGAACAATTTTCCATTCGTTTAGAAGGCTAAATAATAGCATCGGTTACTTCACATACATTTGTTTGAGGTGATCATCGGTGTAAAAACATCTTTCAACGTTCTAGGATTCGAACTATAAACAAATTCATCAATGTTTAGACTGTGTTTTAGGCGCTTTGGGAAAACGCTAACTGCTGTGTCAATGTATACTATAAAGTATGCATCAAAACCGCACATATTTACCAAACAAATAGCACTTTCTCTGTTATTATCTGATGTATTAAAAAAACATGATTTATAACATTAATGTCGTCAGTTGCTACAAGGCTATTCATAGATGTGATGACATCATAATGCATTAGACCTCATGTATCACCTTATCATAAAAAAAACGTTCTTGAACATTATCCGGCCCAAAGGACCAATATATATGTGTATATATATATATATATATATATATATATATATATATATATAAAACTTTTCTTTGGTATTCATAACGAGGGTATCTTTAGATTTTTTTTTTTTTTTTTTT
>KZ651674.1:376816-397359 GCA_001010745.2 Gerris buenoi | reverse complement strand
CCCCTATAAGGAATGCAAAATTTAAAAAAGCATATACATATTTGTGTTCTACTCTTCAGCAGCTTTCATTTGATACCCCACTCAAAAATTTAAAAAAATGTAAATTTTTGAGGTTACCACATTTTTTTGAATTGCGCATGCGCAAATCTAATTATGGACTTCTGTATATTTTTCCTCTGGTTGGGTCAAAAAGTTGCACCAGGGTTCCAAATTTCAGCACTTTCGCTTGAACGGTTCGGGCCCTATGAACCAAAGAGCGACGGACAGACGGACACATACAAAAAAATAAAATATAAAAAACAATAAAAAACCTAAAAAAAAAAAAAATACTTTTCCTACTATTAGTAGTGAGGAAAAGTAAAAACACGTGCGTTTATTTACATCATTTGCAATTACTTACTATTTTATTTGAAAGAAAAGTCTTTGATGGAAGTATTTCATCTTTATATCTTTGCAAATTTATACTTTTTTTACATCCATATTTACTTTCTCATATAAAGAGAAAGTATTATGATGACGAAAAATTATATTTTGATGGATTTACACGTTTTGAGGTCCCCTGAGTTCAAAAGAGTGGATTTAAAAATGTCTGTCTGTCGTCTTTGCAGAAGCATGGAGCCTAAATTACTGGGCCGATGTGACAAAAATCATACTTAGATGAGAAATGGAGAAAAACCGTAAAAAATTAAAATATTTAGTATATTTAAATACGAATCTAATGATAAAAGATGTTTTCCAGGGAAATTTCTCGTTCCTGGGAAAATAGCTTTAAACGCGGACGGAGAGAGGCCGGGTTCGATTCCCCGCTGAGAAGTTATTTTTAGGATAACTTTTTATATTATGTTTAATAATAATTAAATGAGGTAACGAAAACTCGAAAACTAATGAATAAAAAACACTGGGTTAATGGATAATGAACTCGAATACTAGAAAGCTTGTCCGAGTTTGTCTAGGGCCAACTTTTTTCCTATCGACATGTCTTTCATAGTTTTTACAAATACAATAAATGTAACAGTCTTCACTGTATGTTTTTAATAATAAAATATAAACCGCAAAATTTGAAAGTTTTAACGTCAAATAACATTACATAGTTTCCAAAACTATGTAATATGCGGGGTAATTTGGGAGCAAATCTCAAAAAGGCAATATCCCACCCCTGGCATCCTTCTCTTTTCTTGTTTAGCGCATTATATACATAGAATTCCCTTCCATGCCTTCTATTTCGTGCACACGTTTCGATAAAAGTTTCTGAATAATATTGAAAGATAAAATAATAAAAAATACACTTACGTAAAATAACCAAGCCCAAAAAGAGAGTTAATATTAATAAGAACTCACCTGAAACAAAAGAGAAATAAATTATTATACACGAAACTAATATAATAATATTCATTGCATAACGCTCACTTCAGTTAGAGCCACGCGATGCCTAGTTTACTTAGTAACATGTTAAGGGAGGTTGACTACATTTTTATTGAACAAATTGTGTTTTTGATTAATGTTGTTATGATGTTTAAATAACAAAAAAATAAATAAATAAATAATGTAAAAATGTATGTTGTGGATAACTGTAATTAAATTATTTTATCTCCAGTAGGGAGAAAAAATTATGATTTTGTATTAGTTCAGAGAAACTAAAGGTAGTCTTTTCTTCCTTGAACTCAAAATGTAGAGAGAAAAAGTAAAAATAGGGTGAAAAAGTAAGAATTGCCAACTTAATTATTTTATAAGTAGTAGAAAATGAATGACTAATGTAATTAAGTTGTTGAAATCAGGTTGGCGACATTGCTTTTTCGACCTTCTTTATCATTGTAAAAGGACAGGGTCCACACAACCCCCCGGGGGGGGGGACAGGTCAGGGGGGTACGTTATAGGCTAAATCTTCACGATTTAAATAACATACAAGTTAACTTGTGCGTAGGATTCCGCAGGTTGACTCGTAAAAAACAGCTAGGTTTTCCGGTGATATCCGCGTCATGAAAAGGTTGAGGAACGTCGAAAAGTCCGACGTTTCGCTTCCACAACTGGAAGTATTTTGTGTGGTGCATCGTGTTGTGGACTCGATGCAAACACAAGATAAGACCACATGATATGAGATAACTTGTATTTGATTCAAGTCCAAGATGAGATTAAATACTCTATTCTACCATCTTGATTCAAGCCAACATCACGATGCACCACAGCCCTAAAGATACTTCCAGTAGTGGAAGCGAAACGTCGGACTTCAACCCCTTCTAGACGTGGATTTCACCGGAAAAACAAAGCTGTTTAACATACATGTTGTGTAAATATATAGCAACTCTTAATTTTGAAAGGCAGCTGGAAGTACTGAATATAAAGTTTATTCCCTCCTCCCTCCGCAACCCTTTAGCTCAATGCAGTTTATGTAAAACCTTCTCTTCTCACTCCCATTCACTTCTTTTTTAGGGTACGTTGGCAAAACTAAGGACTCTTATATTTTCCTGCGTGTGTCTGTCTGTCCGTCCGTCCGTCGCCTGCTCTCACGGCTACACCTTTCGTACGATCACTTTGAAATTTGGCATGTATATGTCTTGTACCTACCCACACATTTTAAAAATATAGCGACTAAAAAAAAAAATCAAAAACATTATTTTGATATTGGCCACCATTTTTGAAGTTATACATTATTGAATTTTTAAACTTTGACGGTTAATAATACCGAAAGTATAAATAGGTTTTTGACATATAGTATATCGTTAGAACCGAAAAAAAAATAGAGAACAAATATAAAAAAAAACCGATGAAATTCTATTAATTAGTTTAAAAGTTATAAGTGAATATAATTATTTATTAGTGCGATAATCTTTCAAAATACCGCCAAACTTCAAATAATTAAATAAAATGTAGTTATTAAAAATAAGTTTTTTTTTGAAGAATGGTAATAAATCAGTTAGTTCAGAATGGTCACCTATCCAAGTAGCTGACTACGTCTAATGCTGCTTCCTCCTGCTGCGAAACAGCAGGAGAGGCCACTTTAGTGGCCTCTGAAGTGAGGAAAAGTTCCGAGGTCGGGTACCCCGTACTCGATTTTTTATAATTATGGTCTTTTCGATGTATTTATATATTATGCTATTGGTGTGATTCAGTGGCAAAAAATACTTTATCAGTTCAAGTTTGTTTATGTGTTTTGAGAACATCAGAATAGGATAGTTCAAAGTAAGCTTTTTATAGCATTTTAAAAAATACCATCAATAGGGTACTACTTAAACAATAGTGTGTAGCCTACGGACCCTAGCTGTGTGCTGACCAGCACACACTTGACCTGTTATTTTTACCACGTACAGTTTAGTATGTTTCTTTCTACATACTGGACATATGTGTTAGGACAAATCTTTTTTATTAAAAAGAAAGATAGTCTGTTAATAAGTTCGGGCAAATAACTTTCTCGCCAATTATTTTAGAGATGTTACGCTTTTACAACCAATTATACTGTCTAATTTATTTATTTGTAACACCTTTTTACTTTTCATTACCTTATCCGAAGGTATAGAGGAAAATTATTGTTACCACACAAAATATTCTGCCCATTAGTGTGGCACATAGCTTCCTAGCGTTCTATTATTTATACTTTAATGATTCTATTATATAAAAAAATCTATTATTTAATTATTTTAATAATAATAATTTATAAGTCAATCATCATAATTCATTTACCATTAATAATTTATTAAATCTATTATTATTTAATTTAATTTAAAATCTATTATAGTCAATTTTATTTCATTTTCCCCCGTTTTTTTAAAACTATCAAAATTGTTTTAATTGTTTACATTAATAAAAGTATCAATTTACCAAAAAATTAATCAGGGGCCATTTGCAGGCTACTTTCGACAAGCCATCCAAATTTTAAAAAAAATTAGATAAGTACTTTTGATGATATAGGTGTAAATAAATGAATGTTGCGCGCATGTGGAAGAGACACAATTGAGGGTAGAATGTTAAAATGAGTTGGTTCGAAAAAATTAACCAAAATAGTACAACTACAGACAGACAAGGAACCAAAATAGTTCCCTGATGTCTGAAATTGATTTCTGTCTTGGAATTCAAAAATTTTCATTGTTCAGAACTGTCATGTGAATGAAAGCTCCAACACAAATTATTCAGACAAATTAAAAGTACCATTAAAGAACTAAAACTGAATAAAACACAAATACCGAATCTACCCACCGGTGTTATTTAGTTCTATACACCATTGCTATATTGATTTGTTGTTTTTTACAATTCAATTTATCGATACAATGTTAAGCTTGCTAGAAAATTATACAATGGTAAAAGCTCGCCATCTATCGTGTGTTCCCGGGTATAAACTATGCAAGTTTAATATTAATGTCAGATAAGCGTGACTACAGAGCCTTTATACAATAAAGTTAATCTTTTGTATATTAAATCAAATGTATTCTATGGTTTTTTTTTTTTTTTTTTTTTTTTTTAAGTAATACTTATTTATGTTATTTCTATCGGAAAAATTATAATTTGGTACAAGTAGTTACTGTAGAATTCAGTGATTTCTAATTAGTTTTTAAGTTCATGAGAAAGAGATTATGTCAGTTGTCCCATTTTTTACGAACAGCTTCTTGTTAATTTTTATGTACTATACAGTATTATTATTTTAGTTTTTAATCACATGAGGTCCCTTATCGTGAAAATATGGTTAATATTAGTTGTCTTACTCTATAGCGTGTTAATTTTGTTATTATTAATGTTTAAAAATCATTGACCTTTCTTCTATTAACTCCTTAATACTTACGAAACTATGTACAATTAATCTTTTTTTTTTTTCTTAATCGTAAAAAATCATTAAACTTCATAAATTACAAATTATCTGTGACACTTTAGACAATTTGTTATAATGTTTTTCTATCTCCGATGCTTTTAAACTTTATCGAACACTATCCTCTCCTTATATTTTTTTTTTATTTCACAATTGATTTTGAGCTTCACAATTTACCGTAGGGCGGGGAATCGTACAAATCTTTGAAATAAGGGCGTTGCCTATATTGAAAAGCATACATAAACTAGTGGATTTCTATTGAGGTCACGCCTAGTGGAGCTTTACTAACCATTAAGTGGTAAGGGGAACGCCCCTATGTTTGCCACTAGTGAATTTTACTCTTTTTATTTATCAAACTATAGTCGATTTTTTTTATTTTCTTTTATTCTTCAAATCTCCCTCTTAAGATTCTTTTTATGTTGTAAAACTGAACAAAAGGATTTTTTCCTTTCTTTTCTTTTTATTTTTAAGTTGTCTGATCTACATTTTCTTTCATATACTATTTTATCTTCTCACTTAAATTGAGTGTGAGAAAAATATCAGCTGCATTTTTTTTTACAAAAATTTTACATTTTATTTTTGCCGATTCTTTTATGTCCTCATCATTACACCATTATTGTTATCTTAGCGAGTAGGCTTCGGCCCCCTTCACACTAAAAGAATATTTATGAATCTAAATCAATCCGAATCAAGGAGAATCTGACAAAAATCTGGAAAAAAAGTCTGTATTTTAATGCAATCAAGACGGTTTGAAATTTTTTCAGCCATGCGCCTTATATTTTAATATTAATCACTGTGTGAGGCAGATTCTCCTTGATTCAGATTCATAAAAATTCGTTTAGTGAGAAGGGGCCTTTCGCCAATAATGTTATGTTGGAGTTATGACAAACTCTAAAAGTTTAGGTGGTGACTGTCTCGTGGTAGATGTATGTAGATGTAGACTCTGACTCCTACAGTAAAGGAATATACATTATGTTCTAATTACAGCAAGTACATGGTACATGAGTAGCCACGAGGGTGCTATAGACATAGATAATAGACAAGACAGACACTGAAGTGTTATAAGTGGCTAATAACATGAAGACTCCTTAAGTTGCTTCTAGTCAAGACTTCAATGTGACGCTCTTTTCCCTGAAAAACCTAGAAGTCCATTACATAATTGGTTACAATAGGATGGTATAGTTAAGATCTACCATCCTATAGTTAAGATCTGCCATCCTATAGTTAAGATCTACCATCCTATAGCAACCAATTATATAATGGACTTCTAGGTTTTTCAGGGATAAGAGCGTCACATTGGAGTCTTGACTAGAAGCAACTTAAGGAGTCTTCATGTTATTGGCCATACTTATTATGACCTCCCATTAATTTCGGACATGGAACCAAAAGTGCTCCCTGATGTCTAAAATGGATTTTTGTTTTGGAATTTTTTTGTTTTCGAATAGGATGGTAGATCTGAGCTATAGGATGGCAGATCTTAACTATAAGATGGTAGATCTTAACTATAGGATGGTAGATCTTAACTATAGGATGGTAGATCTTAACTATAGGATGGTAGATCTTAACACATCTAAACATTGTGGTCATCACTGTTGAAAAAAGGCTTATTTCTCCGAGATTCGAACCAACACCAGATACGTTGTTAATTAGGTAAGTTTTTCGAGTAAAATAATCACTCGGCTAGCCACTTTACCTTCCTTAAGATAATTCACTATACAGCTCAGCAAAACTCGATCAGGAATATGGAGGAATCAAGAGATCCCAGGTTCGAATCCCGATCAAAAAGACACGTTCTGAAATCCATTTCAATATAATTATGTAGTTTTAAAACTATTCGAGAAATTTTAATAGTTACTTATGGAATCGTTAACACTTATTTATGGTTTCTTCGAGCCAGATAAATACATTTTGTTTTCGAGCTTACCGAAGGTAACTGAAGCTATGTTATCATGAAGAACGAAAATTATTTCTCTCCGATTTCAAAAATTCCAAAACAAAAATCCATTTTATCAGGGAGCACTTTTGGTTCCATGTTCGAAATTAATGGGAAGTCATAATTAACCCAATTTTGGCCCCATTAAGTTACAACTTATTTTCTTTTCTACACGGCACAAAAATACATTTATTTACTACACCTTCAAAAGTTTCTATACCTTGAAAAGTACTTCTCTGATTTTTTATGAAATTCGGATAGTTTGTCGAAAGAAGCCCGCAGATAGCCCCAGATTAATTCACACCGTCTGCGCTCTTTAACTTTTGCTAAAGTGATACTTTAATTCATGTAAAAAATCAAAACAATTTTGACAAATTAAAAGGGTAAAAAAGCAAAAGCATAAAATCATTAAGATAAACAAAATAGGACGCGAGGAAGCTATGTGCCACACTAATTGGCCGACTATTATCGACATATTCATGAAGATTTAATTACTCAATTACAATAATCATCACACAAACTGATTGTTAAGCTAGGAATTTGTTCTTTTGGGGGGATAAATCGATTAGCTGTTTAAGCTGAATGTTGTCTAAATATAATGCTATATTGTCTAACTACGTACATAGCTTGCCTCATGATCAGTCCAAGTTCGTGTTGATAACTAATCTTTTATAAAACGTCTTGTGATTCAGCATTCAACTAGATAAAGAGATTAGAAATTTTTGTGACGTCAAAAGTCGTTATTTTAAAACTTCGCCTGACTTCCCTAAAAGTTCGTCTTAGCTTCGATTAGAAATCTCCATTACTTTCCGTTTTATATTCGCGTGACTTTAACTTATTAGACGTATTTAAAAAAACAACAAAAAAACTCAAAGGTGGAACATGAAAAGAACTGGTTTAAATGTCCAGAAAATACCTTATTCATTACAATATTTTCTTACGCAGTATGTTATAAGAAATGTTACGACGTAAATAAAATAGATGTTTGCTTCAGATCTTATCAAACGCTTGCAATAATTCCAAATAAACATACACAAGTTTTTAGACATCATGGAACATTTTTGGTCTCAAGTCCTTCACAAAATTTTTGAATATCTTACTTCAGAATTAAATTAAATTTGGAACGTCAAAATTGACCTACTGTTATTGGCTATAATAGTTTCAAGCTTTTGCGTGTATTCCTTTCTCTTCCACATACATTTCACAACACATATATCATAAGTTTCCAACTAAGTGCTTGCAGTAAACAAAAATTGAATAGGCGTTTAAGTTTTTAATTACGCCTCACGTAAAAAGGGGTTTGTTGGTATTGTAAACATGAAATTAGTATAAAGGGGGTGGGGATGCCCCATTTAGATATTTTTTGACAAAATGGCAGGAAAAAATAAACACTTTACACAAGTATTATATACTTTGTAATCTACTCTTCAATACCTTTCCTTTGATACATCACTCAAAATTAAAAAAAAAAAAAAAATCCCGTAACAGGAATTATCCGCCATTTTGGATTTAAACAGCTGATAATTTTGATTTCGCTATACTTTTCCTGTGTGCGCGTCAAAACGATCTTTAATTCTGGGAAGTTTCATGTTTCTATCTCTTTTGATTCAAAAGATTGGAACCATACAGTGACAGACAGACAGACAAAACTATAAGGGTTTTTCTTTTTTTGGTTTTACCAAAAGAAACCCTAAAAATGGGTCCGTAAGCTTATTAACAAATCTGACGAGTTCATTAATCAGCAAAATTTGCCCAGCCTTTTTAAGATAGCGTCCTTCAAAAAAAAAAAAAATAATAATAATAATAATTATGTGGAACTAACGCCTTCGAATGCACTTTTTTCAAGTTATTGAAAAAACGTATGAATTATTTTTGGAAGAAAAACGATTTATTTTGTTGATTTGTAAAAAAAATAATAGAAGAGGGACAAAATAACGCAATTTTTAGGGACTCAAGGCACAAATTTTAATAGTTATAAAAGATAAACAATATACATTCTACTTTTAGAGTAAATTTAGTAGAGTTTTAAGGAGAATTATTTTTAAAAAAAATAGGAACATGGAACCAAAATTACAATAAAATAATGAGAACTTTCAATTAAAACTAACTTTTGGATTTGGAAATTCAAAATAGAGTAGAACTACAAGAACACAAGAATTTTATAGGAGAATTTGTTTAAGTTACAAGAGGTGAGAGTTAGGAGAGTGTGTTATTAATCTATATTTCGAAATTAATCTCATAATCTATTTTAATGACATGTGACTACTCGTCCAATACCTGACACACTAATTGGCAGACAATGTTTAATTTACTGCAACTTGGACACAACTATATGTTACGTAAACATAATAGTATAAGATGAAGCCTTAAAAATGATTTGCTTACTTACAATGGCTTCAAGTATTTTACCAGTATACTAATTGAATTTACGCTAATGCAAAAGGGAATCAAAAGCACGTGAATAATAATAGTCACATTTAGAGTCACTATCTCTAGTCAAGATCTATAAATCTCGTTTCATAACATACATATCTTACTTAGTTCTATTCTTTACATAAACTTTATGTTTATTATAGAATGTTACTACCTGGAGATAATTCTGTGCTATAATACTTTATAGATAATTATCTCACTAAGTTCCATATATTATATTGTCTTTAGTGATAATATCTTTTAAAAAAATGGACCTTCATTTACCTTTTATATATTTCTCCTTATTAGTTCTATTCTTTGCATAGACTCTATTCCATCTTAGAATATTACAAGCCCTAGGCAATGAGCTCTAAACTACTTTTTACATCCATACCGTAAGGTGACCATAAACTTTTTGGTTCACCTGTACAGGTTAACCTATAAGATAAGTGTATGGTCGGCTTTATACTGTCTTCACTCTTATCAGATAATGATACCATCTCAAAACACAGATCTCCATTTATCTCTCTCAGTTCTATACTTTATCTTTATACTTTATATTATTTTCATTTTCTTAGAAAGTAATACTATCTCTCACATGGATCTCCATACTGATATTTTTAAAAGTAACTTTTAAACTAGAATAGAAAACTACAGAAAATCAATAAGACCTAGGTACTTCAGGGAAACTCGAGTGCAGAATGAATTGGTTTTGTTCACAGAACTAATATTGGAGTTAGTCCAAGTTGGAGTTCCGCCCAGGTCCCTCTGGAGTCTACCAGACTCAATTCCTTCACTATTAACAGTAATATCATATTTTTTATCCGATGGGATAATTTCCTGTATTAAATTGACTTTCTTTTAATGCATAATTTGTTATTAGATTATATAAATGTTACAGAGATGGTTTATTTGTTATTTTGACTTCATTGGAAAATAATAAACGATAGTTTTTAATACCCAAACTTAAAATTTATGAACACATATTCTAGGACTTAAAGTCGGGCCATAGAGCTGGATTATTTGATTTATATCAGAGGTCCTCAACCATTTTCATTCGTGGAAACCCTACAAATATTTCACTTACTCTTGGGGACCCCTCATGGCATATTTTAAAAAAATGATTTTATGGTTGGCCAAATTGCAACTCCTTTTCAAATTTTTTTTTTCTTTAGTTCTTTTTGGTAGTTCACTTTTCTACTTATAACTATCTTTTGTTTGTTGTATGTTACTTTTTGCTATTTTGTTATTTTGATTCTTAGTTTGATTTTGCCTTTCATTATAATTTATCTCTTTGTTTGGGTCTTTCTTATTTAGTTTCTCTGTTTTTCTAGTTAGTTTGTTCCATGTTTCTCTACGTTATATTCCTTGGTTAGTTTTACATGGACGCCAAATTTTATCAAAATCGGAACAGTAGTTTAGGCACCAATTTTAGTTTAAGCATATAGACTACAGACATCTAGACTATATTAAAGGCCGATATTTTACTTTCGAGCTTACCGAAGGTAACGGAAGCATTGTGTTCACTTTTGAGAGCGAAAAAGTTTTATGTCTCCGATTTTAAAAATTCCAGACAGAAATCTGTTTCAGACATCAGGGAACATTTTGGTTCCGTGTCCGTCAGTCTGTCGGTCTGTGTGTCCGCGAATTATGAAACGTACGACATTAACTTGAGTAAATGACGACCGATATTGATAAAATTTGGTAGAAATGTTAATTTTACTAATACCCAGGACGAGTTCGTTGGACAACGTTATCCGTTCAAGCGTTCACGCGCAACGCTCGCGTAAACGTGAACTTTATTATTTATTCAATGAGACAAACATTTTTTTAAAATACAATTTTTTAGTAAAACCAACAGCGACACCCCTATGTGGTCAAGATCGCAAAAAACTGTTAATAGTTTTTAAACAATAAACAATATAACAAAAAAGTAATATAACGTTAATGTTAATATAACAATAATGTACATGATAGGATGCGAGGAAGCTATGTGCCACACTAATTGGCAGTGTATTTTTTTTGTATCAAGGAACTTAAAAACGTGTAACTCCATCGAAACAATAAAAAAATGTATTTATTCATAATTTAATTCTATATGAAGCTATACAAGTTTTTTCCTTGTTATGCAATTTGCTTCCGAGATTACCGAATGTAACGAAAGATGAAGACTGACTTTTTTTTTCTCTGATTAAAAAATTCCTGGACTGATATTCGGGATATTTCTTACATTAGGGAACATTTTAAATAAACAGTAGCGGGTCTACAAGGACGGTGTACAGAGGATACCTTGATTCGGTATGGTGGGGGTAGAGGTAGAATGGTGGGATATTGTTCTGATGTAACGCAAGACCCCCCCACTCCTATAAATAGGTTGCACGGGTATAGGGAGTAGCTTAGAAGAGAGGTCTCAATTGACGTCAAACAATAAAGGTGCACGTCTTGCTTCCCGAATCTAGACATCCTGTACACACCATCCTTGGCGGGTCTAGAGGGAGAAAGCGGGCATGTCTGAGACTATTTTTATATACAAAAAAAAAACTAAATAAATAAAAAATTGAACGAAATCCCACAACGTCAACGTCGTGGTTCTGGATAACGCAAAATGTGGAATCTTTTTTATTTTTAATAATAAAATTATATTAAAAATTTACAAGATGCTTACATACTTAAACTAAATTTAAGGTCACTGTGGAATTTTATAGGAATTTCCTTACGGTCGCTTAAATGAAAGAATATGGGGCCCGAAATGTTATTTGGCCCGGACCCTATTAAAAGGCCTGATTACATGGATCTTCAACAATCTTGTATATCTTCACCTCACTCAGTCTATACTTTATACAGATTACTCCATGAGAGACCACTCTCTACGCATCTAAACAGAGATAAAATGTTTATATTTCGTATCAATCGTATATAAAGAATAAGTATATTCATAAAAAATTCTCATTTAATAATTTCAAGATGGTGGGCAATATGAAGGACAAATAACGTAAAAGTTTTCAGTTGACTCAGTCTGTACTTTATACATGCCCTTTATACTATATCAGGGAGTGAATATATCTCTTGACATGGATCTCTAACTATTATTAGTTACCATGTTCTATAATTACGTCACGCTGTGCTTAAATCTATCTCTTGACAAAATCATAGGTACAACATAAGTCAACAAGCATAAATGTAACATCGCAAAGATTTTATCTTACCCAGCGATCCAAGAGTGGCGTCTTCTTGTACCGTCGCCTCCTATCCTGAGCTCCGGAACCTGAAGATGACTAGACATGTCTCCACTTCCCTCCAAAGCCGGACGTACTAACCGAGGATTTCCGATCACTCCCTCTCTTGTTTCCGGTCAGTCGGATCCAGTCTCTCCCTCCTCCCCACCCCAAACCACCGTCTCCTTTTTTCCATTAAGAATAAAAGAAAACACAAATATGCCTTAATAAAAAATATCTATAATGGTCACATATTATGAACGAAAGGGAAAAATTATTCCAGTTGTTTACTCATATCAATTAGTGTCTTGCAATTTACAGATATTGTATGTTGGTAACTCTTGTTATCAATAAGCGATTATAAAAAAAAAATATATAAATTCCAGCATTGTGAAAAGTAACACGATCATAAAGTTATATGATAATTAATTTATCTTAGTCGTGACAAAAAAACAATAGAAATAGAACTATTGAGAAAATTAGCAGTTAATGATAATTTATCGAACTCTTCATAAAGAAAAAGACATACAAAAGATAATTTCAACCCAGGAATGCGATGAAAAGGGTAAGGGCAAATTACAGGAAGACAAAACCTCTGCTCTTCCTGAAAAGTAAACACTAAAAGTAACTTTAATAATATTTCTTGACGGTATTTTATAATATACGGTTATCAAAACACAAGCTACAAAAAAATAAAAAATAATCGAAATAATTTTTATTAAGCAAAGGAATCCAGCTAGTCTATTTATGACTTTAATTAAAGAAAATAAAATTCAAAATTACATTTAAAAAAATGGTTGATAGATATGCCGACATTCTGCGCGTATAAAAAATATAATTAAAATGAAAATTATACCTTATTTAAAACGATTCAAATGAATAGATCTCTTTATTCAATTAATTACATTCAACTACGCTTCAGGACTAATTCGAAACGTTTAATTGCTTTTATTTCCCCAAGAGTAGATTTGCATTTTTTAGCTATTTGAATATGGGAAGTGAATTCAAGGCTTTGAATGTATATTTTAAAACGTCTCAACTGAAGGAGTTCCATTTGGTTTTCGTATTGAATTACTTAAGGAAGGTAAATGTTGCCATATCTCCCACTGGTTTTTAATTATTCAGTCCTTTTATTTTCATTTCTTTTTCCCTTCTTAGATTAGATATTTTAATTTAAAATTGATAAAGGACAAGGGACAGTTAGGCTAAAAACAATGGTAACGGAATCATTGAGATATGTAATTTTAAAGAACGTTATTTCATAGACAAAATTGGGTTTCAGACAACTCAAAAACCCAGAAAAGATTATTGAAATTGAAAAAATACATTGGTATATTTTTAGTGTCTTCTCCTAGGATAGTATTAAATGTACATATAATATGTGTGTGGGGTCACACAGCCGTTTAAGTTTTAATTTTGTAAAAAATTAAAACTTCGGTCCCTAATTTTCTCAAAAACTGGTCACAACATAGTTGATGTTCCTTAATAGTTTAACATCAAATTAAAACATCGTCAAGATGCATAAAAAAATCCTGCCATCGCAGGCCCTTCAGCGTCAGTACAAAATTCATTAATCTTAAGCGCTCAGTGCATTACACTTAGGTAGTCTATGATTAAGTGTCCGCTAAAATTAGAATAATTGTCGAAAGTACTCCAGAGATCATATTAATTTTAATCATATCATACTGCCTTGCCTTTATTTTTGTTATAATTCAGTCAATTCTTATGCAAAAAAATTGTTATAAGAGCTCATTAGAAAGGGATTTTATGTTCTTCAAAAATGGTCTTTTGAGTTTTCCCCAAAAACTCCACCATTTTCAAGTTATTTAAGATTGAAGGTTTTCAATTTCGGGTTTCTCGAAAAATAACCGTCATTTAACGAGTAATAACTGAGTTCGTATTGGGTTTACAGACGTTTTTAAAAAAAAAAAAATCTCTCTGTTTTTGTATTAGCTACATTTTTGATCTTATTCATTTTTTTGATAAAATGAAAACTTTTTAAGTTATTCGTAAAAAACAGTTAAAAAACATGCGTTTTTTCATTGAAAATTGCACTGTTTCAATCCTTAATAACTTGGAAAGTATCAACTTTAAAAAAAACTTTATAGAACAAAAGTTGCTTAGAATGGGTCAATCTATCGTTTTTTTTAAATGTATAATAAAGAAAATTATTATAATAAATTTATAGTTTATAAATTTTTCAACCCCTAGGAGGGATGGCTTTCACCCCTAGGGCAAAAGCCCGCTTCGGCACAGGGTAGATTTTAAAGAAGGTTATAAATGCTACCTAAATCCAAAGTTTTAAGAAAATCGACGTTGATTCCCAAGGTTTAGAGCTAAAACGGCTGGTGTCTGGACTACTAGCAGGAAATCGTAACAGGTGTAAATAAACATATACTTTCAATTCTTAGTGGGGTCACGTTAGTTTATAGATTTTTTAGCGCTCTCAACCTAAATTGTTACTTATATCTATATATATTTAATTGTTAGCTCATTACACCTTATTTTATACTTAGGTGAGCATTCGCACAATGATAGCACAATTCAAAGCTACGTTGTTACACAACTGTAATTCATTTTAAATTCTGATATTATTATCAAAACTAAAAATATAGGTAAAATATTTCCCGCCTAATCATTACTCTAATTTTTTCCCCAACCTTATAATCTACAAATTAAAGATAAAAAGAACTTTTTATATACTACGTTTTTAAATCATATGTAGTGTTAATAATATAATTATCATTGTTATAATATAATGTTAGTAAAACAAATAGTTCCGAATTTATTTACTTCACTTAAATGACAACAATCTAGAGAGCTTGATCTTAAACCTATAAAAGGACAAATATTTGTACAACGGATCTCGCCAACACCGAATCTAATCAGTGCCATTGATATGCACCCATGTAGGGACAGTAAAGCCTGGTTTACACGATGCCGATGCCAATTGGCAAGACAATTGAAAAAAGCCAGTTGACTGGCATGAAATCACTGGCTTCGTGTAAACGTTTTAGGCCAATTGTCTCGACAATTGGACTGGCAAGCTATTGTCTCGAGGAGTAGGTTGAGGACAATCAACTGGGAGATCCGAGAGGTGGGGGCGCTCTCCCACCACTGGATCTCGGTATTGCCGCGACAATTGGCACCGTATGAACGATATAGGAGAGTTGCGTCGTGCCAGTCAGAGACATTTTCTTTCTTTCCTATTACTCTGTATTCTCATTATTATCTTCTTATTCTCAATTTAATCTGTGTTTTTTCTAAGCTCGTTTTTTTTTAACTTAATCTACCTTTACGTGTAAAATAGCTCCGAAGTTCAACGATGAAACTAATTTAAAATTGGTTGACCATAGATGTTTGTGGGACATGCATGATGATCTTTAAAAAGATAAAAACGCCCGCCAAACGGCACTCGTAGAGTTTGTCAATAAAATGAATATCGAAGGATTTAGTGTGGATGAGAAGAAGGCTAAAATTAAGTCATTACAAGTCACTTTCAATATAGAACTTGCAAAACAAAAAAAAAGAAGAAGTGCTGAAAATCGTCTATTTCTTGACCTATATTTCTGGGACAATTCATATCCACGTGTAAACGGTATTTTTTTCAACTGGACTGGCCAGAGATTGTCCCGCAATCCGTGAGGCCAATTGGCCCCGCCAGTTGTCTCGCCAATCGGCATCGTGTAAACCATCTTATAAAAGCTGATGGCAGAAATAGAAATTACTTCTTTTAAAAAATGAGAACACCTTAAAAAGACATTCTTACTTTAAAAGTGATAAATGCATGATTTTGATCAACCTAAAAGGCTCGGATGAAGATGCCTAATGGTTGCCTCGAAGTTCTTCGCAAAGCAAGGAAGAAAGGCCTGACACTATCAAACTTTGGACATTAAAGCAAAATATAAACGGACATATTTTCTTCAAGGTCACATTGTAAAGACACAAGGCGTGCCCTATTCCTATAAAAAAAAAGGTCAAGGAAACATAAACAATAAGAGGTAATTATGGATTGTTTTCCATCTTAGTATGCATTCTATGAGTTGGTTAAATAACTCTACTATACTGATAAAAGGGTCAGTAAAACAAAATAAATTTCAACAAAAGGAAAGATTGAGGTTAGAAAAAATGCTTATAAACAAAGTAATTTTATAGCAAACTTTCCTAGTTTGAAAATTTTTTACTTCTACCAAGAAAATAAGATTCCTTGTTTTTATCAACGCTATGGAAGAAGGGTTTCCTTTGAAACAACAAGTTATATAACAATCATGTAATTGTGTATTTTTAATTATGTATAGTCATACCGAGTATTTAATGAATGTTTTACATAACTTTGTTGCATTTGAAAATTAAATAATTTACATCTATTCGATTTTGGTCTTTAAACATTAAGTTATCGTTATCCAAAAAAGAAGTTTGTAACGATTCTTTCTTTTTCCCCTTATATTATTCATCAAATCAATGTTTTGTATCATATCGCTCATATCGCTCATATCACTTTCTCTCTCTCTCTCTCTCTCTCTCTCTCTCTCTCTCTCTATATATATATANTTTTCTTGCAATTGCCTTTTTCTTGCAATTGCCTTTTTCTTGCAATTGCCTTTTCTTGCAATTGCCTTCGCCACTTAATCTCACCCTCAACTTTATTTTGTTCGCTGGCTGCGATTTTTGGAGCGCCGCTTTGCGACGGCGATCATTTTGGCCATATCAACCATTTGCGCTCGTCGCTCGAGGACAGACCCCATCAAAGATTAAGCCAAGGATTAAGTGTCAACGCCAAGGAGAAAAATATTGTTTTGTATTTTTTTTGGATACCTAAAGTAAGTGAGTTTATATATATATATATATATATACACCTATATATAATATATATATTTATATGTAGTTCTTACGAGGATTTAATAATTAAAATGTTTGTTAAGTAACACTTTCTTTTAATTGGATGGTTAAAATAGTTAAAAGGGTTTAAAAACGTTTAAAGGATAAAACTAGTTGCCTCATACATTCCTGCGCTTATCTGTATGTTTGCAACGCTTCTCATCTCCGACATTACACAATTATGCGATACTTTGCGTTTATGATAAGAAGAATCGTGAGGACTCCCGGTAGAAACGAAGTTCCTTACGCTTTTCATTTAATATAAATTATAAAATCACACTGCTAAGTATCCGATGCAACTAATACATGGCGGAGTTAGAAAAGAGACAAAATTGAAAGTAAACAACTATTTATTCTCAGAGGAAGTAAGGTCAAATTAAAAGAAGAAAAGAAAGAAGAAATTTTTTTATCATTGAAGCGAGCGTATTGCAATAAATATGGTATTGAATATTTTAAAAAAAGTTACTCTTCATGATGAGTTTATAGAGAGGGTGGTTCCTACTTACTCCTCAGTTTAAAATATTATAAAATATACCACTTTACTACGCAAAAACGTCTGGTTATATCAGGTAAAAATTTTACCAATAACGTCGCATATTTAGTGAGAAAGAAAATTTTCCCATTAAAAAAGCCATCGATATGAATGGGCCAACTTTTCTTGTTAATGAACTCGTCCTTTTTGTAAATGAACTCCCTTTGTGTGAGCATTTGAGCATCCTTAGTATGCATGCACTTGCTTGGCCAATTTTATATATTGGTCCTTTGGGTCGGATAATGTTCAAGAACACGTTTTTTTATGATAAGTAAATATATGTAGTCTAATGCATTATGATGTCATCACATCTATGAATAGCCTTGTAAAAACTGAGGACATTAATGTTATAAATTTTTGTTTAATACATTAGATGATAACTTAAAGAAAGTGCTAAAAAAATCTTTTTTTTTATGAGTGTGTGACGTAGTAATTTTTCATTGGGTTCGTTTTGTTATGGTAATATTTACATATTGTCATTGTTGTTGAAGTTTAATTGGAATGTATTCTGTTCTTGTAACTGTTATATATCTGAGTTTTATATTGATTTAGAAGTACAAAGTAGAAAGCGGCTACGCTACAATTGGTGGCAGCGGTTTTGTGACAAGTTTTATTTATTTGCATCGTAAAAGTAGACATTTCAAAAAGACAGAAAAAAAAATTCCTGTTGAAGTCAAGGGTCGAGTGGTGAGGGATGAGGATGTATTTCGATTTTTTAGAAAGGGCGGAGGCCGGGTTAATTGTACCGAGACGTACTGTAGTTGTGCCAGAGGAGTTCGTGTCTGGGCGATGGGACATTTTATACGGTTCGCTATGATAAGTAAATTAAAAGCAGGAAAAAAAGTCAAGGCTGAATTTTTAGTTTGGTGTTTGGTCGGTACGGAGATGTTTGGTGTACTTCGAACTTTCCGAACAAATAAAAAAGCTAGTTACGATTTTTTAGTGACAGCCCTTAGGGAAAATAATAACCCAACGGAGTTGCGAAGTTTAAAGAAAACAACATTTATGGAGCGGAGGCAAAAATGGGATGAATCTTTTAACGATTTTGCTTTAGAGCTTCGAAGGGAAGCCAGTACTCAGCAAGCACTAATCTTAGATCAGTTTAAGTCCACCTCCTTAAGTCTGACAACTTATGTATACATAACATTGTTCCAGAGAACATGACCCTGCCATCTCATCTAGGGGTACCGATATTTTTGAGACTTCATATTACATGTTTCCTAGATATAAACCAAAGAATGGAAACGTATACCTTCAAGTTTTGCTAACATAAAGTGTACAAAAATGTGTTGTTTTCTCTTCTTCTTAGAAGTTTCAACCCTTTATAGTTTTCAAGCTTTTTTAGTTGACCTACTTAAAATGTACGACAAAAAAACTACTGAAATGTATATTTTTTTTATTTTTCAAACTTATTTTAATGTCATTGTTTTTGAGTTTCAAGGAAAAAAGATTTGTCAAAAGTTTAAAATCAATGTTATCTAGATATTTCCACCCAATAATAAACTTCTAAAGATTTTAAAACTTTTGGCCCAGTTTATCGACAATGATCCGGAACAAACAAAAAAAAAGTAGACATAAAAGTTCAAGGTTTTCCAATTATTGCTATCATACGTAGAAAAAACTAGGTGTTACACTTAAGAAATTAAAAAGGATGCTTTTCAAAAACAAACTAAAAGGTAATTGAAACAGTAGAAGCAAGTAAATTAAAATATTAAGTTTACATAATATTTGTAATTTGTAGCGTAACTTTCAAAAGAGGCTTATGTAAATTGACTTAAACAAAATCAAGTCATAGACACTATTTCAGCTAGGAAAAAGGAAGCATTTAAAAAAAATCGGATCAGTAATATTATGAAATAGTTTAAATAATTTAATGTATAAACTGTTTATGTATACTTTTATACATAAACAGTTTAAGTTTGTAAGTTTTAAATAACAACATTGTAAGTTAGAAATTTAAACACAATGTAATTAGAACCTACAATCAGTACAATCAATAAGACTTGTAAAAGGAAACAAACCATACTACTTAAATTAAATTTAAATTAAATAAATAAATTTCTATATTATGCTTTAAACAAGATAAATAAAAATCAGGGTGGAACGAACCAAATTCAAAGATTTAAAAATAAAATCGGATCAGGACAAATAATTATTCATATTATAATAATAATTACTTAATAAACAATACAATAACAATAACTAAATTATATTTGGTATACAAATAGCCTGCTAATTAGTGCACAACGCTTTTCCGTGTAATTAATTTACTTCATGTTTCACATTTTTTTTTTCACTCAGTCTATATTTTTATTTATTTTATTTTTTTATCTGAATAAAATTTATTAATTACACAAAATTTAATAAGCTGAGGCAAAATATGGGACAATTTGTGGGCTGCATTAAACAAACTATCCAAATTTCTTAAAAATCAAATAAGTATTTTTGAAGATATAGCAGTTAATATAAATATGTTCTGCGCATGTAAAAGATTTTTTTATTTTTTTGAAAAAGCAATGGGCGAAAAAAGGTTGATAAACAATGGACTAATTATTATGACTTAACTCTAAACTTAAATTTCATTAAAATACGACCAGTTTGTGACTAGATTATTTTTTTTTAAACCCTTTTTTTTACCCAAGAAAATCGGACTAAGACAAGAAAGTGTATCAAGAAAGAAGCTTTACCCCAAAACAATATTATTTAGATGTTTAACATAAATAAAACTATACAACAAGTCAATGTAAAAAAAAACAAAAAAAAAAAAAAAAAAAGATGAAT
>KZ651674.1:297244-307373 GCA_001010745.2 Gerris buenoi | reverse complement strand
TTGCTTGGCTAGCAAAACACATTAGCAATGTAATACCGTGTTTGCACACTGCAATGGGCTAAACCATATGTGAGAGACACCAAGGGATGTGCCACGCAAGCGTGACACATAGGAACTGTTCCAACACCAGACCAACGTCACAAAGATGTTGGCTCGGCAAAACGCCAGTGTATTGTTAACTGACTTGTTTAGGGAACGTAATGTGATGGAGGCAACAGATTGCAATTACTTTTTCGTTTTTTTTTTTAATTTTTTTTTTTACTTTTATTATATTAAAGCTTACGCATTACGCGTAGATTAAAAATATTTGTTTTGCTTTCGAGCTTACCGAAGGAAACGGTAGCAATGTGATCGTTTTGAAGAACGAAAAAATTTTAGGTCTCCGATTTCAAAAATTCTGAGACAGATATCCTTTTCAGGCATCAGGGAACATTTTTAGTTCCGTGTCTGTCTGTCGGTCTGTCGATCAATTTTTGCGAACCAACATATCTTAAAAACTTACACATCCGCCAATTGGCAGTCTATTTTTTATAGGTTACTTATCGTGCCTATTAATGAATTAGAAGATTTTTTTTCATGTCATTAATAGTCTCCTAACTGCGATTCACAGATTTTTTATTTTTTGATGTTGGAATGAATTATGTGTAATTAAGTCCTGATTCATTTCTATACAGGCTGTAGAAACCAAACTATTAGAGTTCCATTCAATCTCTTGGTCTGCATGATAATAGCAAATTAAACCACTGATTCCTCGCATGAGCTCCGCGCGGAGCACAGGGGTAAGGCTAATAAAAAAGGTACTAAAAACCATCTTAAAAGAATATGAATGAACAAATTTAAGCGGAATCAATTTTGCAGGATGGGCTTGGCTTATGTTCTGCTGGGGCGTTGTGCCATTAGAATAGTAGAAGTAGGTTTAGAATAAAAACTTTTTACATAATTGTATGCGGAACTAGAAGTCAACCTCTACAGATAGGCTTATCACATCACGTGAAAACGAGACAAGACGCTAATAACCTATTATTCATGGATGCTGCACCTTTATTATTGTTATTATTATTATATATATATTCATACATATTTTTATTTTATTCTATTTTCCGCTTACCGATCCTTTTTACGTTTGTAGTAATTTTAATTATTTCGCTCCTATTATCCCCCCCCCCTCCCTGATATTTAGCACTATGCGTGTCAATCACTTTGACGTTTGAGTTTATTTTTCCCCTAAGTTATTATTTTCTATTAATATATATTGTTCAATATGTGTCAATCTTTTAACATCAATATATTATATAATTTTTTTTTTGAAAATGTACGTTTTTATATTCTATTTTTTAGGATCCTAACGCAAGACGGAGAACCCTTAAAATATTCACTCATCTACCATCATTACTCATTTACTCGATGAGATCATTAGTGTGAAACATGTCTGACCCCTCCGGGATTGGAACTCACGTCGGGTTTCAGACCTTGGTTTCAGAGCCGAGGATGTTATCCACTCGGCCACGCCGGCCCCTCAAAACAATATTATTAGGGAATTTCTTTTTTTTTTTTTTTTTTTTGGTATGTGTCTTTTATTTGATTAAAAACTGATTATACAATAACCCAATAGCGCACTCCTTAGATTGCCATCACTTCTTAGTCGACCTTTAGTAAGAATAGCTCGGACTGGGCTTGATCACCCACTTTTTACTCCCTCTTTGAAATAGCCCTTAAAGGTCGATTTCATAATAGGGAAATTAATTCTAAATTTCAAGGTTTGATCGAGAAAAAAATATGTGGCATATTGAACTATAGAACAATACGAGGGATGGGGGATGCAGATATGCCTGTATTTTTACCTGGAAGATGACAAGATACCCCAAAGAATGGAAAAGCCTATAGAGAAAACACACACAGAGAGACACACTGACATTAAAAGTATGTATAAAATTAGTGGAGTTAAATTTCTACAAAATCTCAGTAAACAGAACTAACAACTAACGTGGTTATTAAGTTTTATTAAATAAGAGTTAGGTTTTCTATAAAATATCTATATATTATAATTTAATAATTTAAAAGAAGAGAAGAAATGACCGATTGTTATATTTAATTTTCTCAAATACTTTTTTCTTATACTGTGAATAAAATATGGCTAGAAAACAGTAGTTTGTCAAGAGTCATTTTGAAAGTGTTAAAGGACAAACAATAACAGATCTATTTGTCTTCAGAATATAAAGGATCAGAGTTAAAACTAGAAAATCGATAAACACGGAAATCCCCTTGGGACTGAGTCAAGTACTATTGTTAGGAATTCTGAAAGGAATTTCAGTGAGAATTTCCTCCTTTGTTTGCATTTCGGTCACAATGTTTAAAGGGGGAAATGCTAGTTCATTCTCATTCCCTAATTCAACAAGCGAGTTGACAACTAGAGAAGGACCCCACCTAGATGTAAAGGACAACAGGAGACAAAATCAATGAAATGCACTTCATAATTACCAGAGAAGCATTAATCCTTAGATGTTAAAGCATTAAAACATTTCGAAATCCCCCTAAACTCGAGGGATTAAACTAGAAAATCCCTTGAGAGATACTCTAAAACCACTCTCAGATTCGAATGGTTCTGAATTTGACAGCAAAGGTAAAATGTTGCAAAGAGTGTATTGACATTTGAAATAACGGCTTCTGAAAGGGGTTATATTTACTTGAAACTATTTGTACAAATACTAAAAATAATCGGTAGGTACATCTTTTCTTAACACCCCCCTCTATATCCCTTTGACATAATAGTTATTTAGACAAAGGAACAAATACAGTGTAGCATAAGCATTATATTCCTTAGTCAAAATTACTATTAAGACAAAAGGATATTTAATCCAATACCTTGGGACAAAGGAATATCACGCACTTGTGTATATAAAAGTGATAATGTCCATTAGTATAATTGACTGACTATTAAGACAAAGAAATATTAAATATACACTACGAAATATTAAATATATGCTTCTGTAGAACTCGTCCCACAGTTTTTTTTTTTTTGTTTTTTTTTTAAATAATTTAGTTGTATACGTGATAACTCAATTTTAAAATAGGGAAATAAAATTGCCCTAGGACGCTCAATGTCTTGGGGAGACAAACCCACAAACCTTTGAGACTTTTTTTGGTCAGACTATTGTTTTGATCCAAGGGTGGTGCTAAACTAGATAAGTGCTAAATAATCTAAGATTCCAAGCAAGGTGGGATATTTTTACACTCAAACATAAAACTGAACTTTAATCGAAGAAATGTTTCAAATGTTGATACATTAATATAGAATAAGTGTTTCTCACCAACTTGCTGATCATTCAAACCTATGCAAAAACACTATTAATAATATATGGTCGATCGCAACAAATTTATTTTTACAATTTGGTAAAATGTTGCAAAGAGTGTATTGACATTTGAAATAAAGGCTTCTGAAAGGGGTTATATTTACTTGAAACTATTTGTACAAATACTAAAAATAATCGGTAGGTACATCTTTTCTTAACACCCCCCTCTATATCCCTTTGACATAATAGTTATTTAGACAAAGGAACAAATACAGTGTAGCATGAGCATTATATTCCTTAGTCAAAATTACTATTAAGACAAAAGGATATTTAATCCAATACCTTGGGACAAAGGAATATCACGCACTTNAAATCTTGTACGGACCACGGGAGCAAAAAGTCATAGCACCCTCGCTATAATTAACTCCCTCGGCTATGCCTCGGGATTAAACTTCATGGTTCCCTCGGCTGCGCCTCAGGAACCAACTAAATAACTCCCTCGGCTTCGCCTCGGGATTTAGACAGTATGGTTCCCTCGGCTTCGCCTCAGGAACCAACAATAACGCTCAGGGAGTAATGACTTTGTTTCCTCCCTTGGTGCGTAAATAACTATTCTCACCAACTTGCTGATCATTCAAACCTATGCAAAAACACTATTAATAATATATGGTCGATCGCATGAATCTCACCTTTCTTTACACTCTTAATACCTTCCCTTAATCTTAACAAATAGTGAACTTTTTTAATGGAGGTGCAGGAAGAGTCTTATCTGTTTAATTCTTACTTAAGATTAGAAATATAAATTCAATGAATAATATAATCTATAAAAGTTCATCTCATCAACAAGAACAACAATTATACTGAACAAGAAACGTATCAAAACATAACAAACTGAGTTGTAATGGAAATACAAAATAAATTAAACTAAATGACAACACTGATAATATAAACTACAATAATAGACCGTTTAAAGCCTCAATTACATGGGAACAAGTTTACTAGCTACTAGTTGGCGAGTAAACTAGCACGCAAGTCAGCTAGTTGTTAGCTTGCAAACTGGCCTATCACCCCCTACCTATCACCCCCGGCTAGCTTTATTAAACTATGTGATTTCATAAGCAGCTTGTTAACTCGCGAGCAAAGCAGACTAGCGTTCAACTTTAACTAGCACAATCATAGCAAGTGGCGAGTTTACTGCCAAGCTATTAGACGTGGATTCACTAGTAGCCTGTAAAATTCATGGATTCATATAACTGAAAGGTAAATAAGACAGCTTTTCCGAGCAGAAGTGAAGAACGACGATTACGGAAAAATCAACAAGAAAAAAGAGATATCTTTAAAATTAATTGAATAAAGACAAGGATACAAAAAAAACAAAAAAACTTTTAGTGAAAAAGGAGATTAAGGAAGATTTAAAAGAATGTCATGATTCCAAATTTAATAAGACTCCAATTCCATTAAAAAGCAAAATCTCCTTTAAGAAATGAAAACAAATCAAAATTATGTTGCAATAAAAAAAAAACGCGAAGATGTTTTAATGATAGTAATAACCAAAATTAACTATTAATCCTCTAATCAGCTAACTCATTATTAATCCCGTCCATATTAGAGAAAGAAGTATTACAAATAATTACTAAGTTAAGAGACAAAGCACCAGGGGAAGATAAATTAACTAATGACATGCACAAGATATCAGCCACCGTTATTGAGCTTATACTATAGCATTGGTATTTAATAAAATCCTTGAAGGAGAGGCCATCCATCAAGCTGGCCTCAATCCGACCACACTCTTATATACAAGAAAGGTGAAAAGGCCGACTTTAATAATTATTGTCCGATAAATCTCCTATCAGCTATTGTGAAAGTCTTATCAAAAATTATTCAAGAAAGTATTAAAAGGACATTCAACAAACACCAACCCGTGGAGCAGGCGAGGTTTATTCAATTATTATTCTTCGCTATAATAGGTCACCATCACTTGCTAAAAAATTCAATTGAGATATGCAAAGAATATCAAGTTGACCTTTCCATCGTTGTCTTAGACTGTGAAAAAGCCGTCGACACGTTAAATCATGCCTACATGTACGGAAGCAGAATACAAGCGGAATGGAGAAGTGGAAACTGTCACACACGAAGTCAAATAATTCTATCAGGCAAGTGAAGCTCGCATAGTTTTAGAGAAGGCATGGCGCTTCAAGCAGAAGAGAGGTGTGAAGCAGGGCAAACCCTTATCCGCAGATTTGTATGTTACATTGCAAATGAGTCGAGATGCAGAATAAACGGTAAAAACCTGATTAATCTCAGGTTTTCTTGGTCGTTTTATGTCAATTGGCTAAGGATTGTAAAAGAGGTATTGATGAAACAGGAAGAAAAACTGGATAAAGATAAATATAAAAATAAAATCCCTAAAAATAAACATTATGTAAGCCCAATGAAAAAGAAGAAAGAAATTATGATAAATGGTAACAAACTAGAATGGTTGACGGAAGCAGTGTACCTGACAATCAGTTTTTTTTTTTTAATGAAGTAACGAGAGAAGAACTGGTCACTGGTCAGATGGATCTCATTAAGCTCGAGGAATTACTGGACACTGAAGTTCATATTCATGAGCAAAATGAGTATGGACGTAAAGAGGCAAGTCTTTAACTCTTGCATTTTACCATGTCTTACGTATGGCTCCCAAACATGAGCACTAACAAAACTCATCCGGAGAGGATAAGGGTAGAGCAGAGGGCCATGAAACTTCTGAAACGAAGCATGCTTGGAGTCAAGAAGAAAAACCCATCAGGAAAGATTACCTTAGGGGGAAGATTAGTTTGAAAGTTACAGTTTCATTTAAGTGGAAATAGGCACATTGCTAGGATTAGAGCTCAGAGATGGGCCAGGACAGGAAAGCGAATGAATGGAACTCAGGACACCAGAAGAGGAAAGGGGGAGAGACCTGGAAGACAACCAGGGAGTGGCTAGGACAAGAGGAGAAAGAACCCTTAGAACAGGACAACAAAGAAAAAAGAAACCTGGGCGACCACGATCTGACCTATGTCCAGAAATAAACCTGATTTCTTACGCTAGTAAATAGTTTAGTAGTATGGAATTAAAAAACACAAAAAATAAATTATCTACATATAATATGTATGTGTGAATAAGTGTATGTCCACCTATAGGCAGTACGTGTATGATTGGGCGGCTTCGTCAGGTCCGTAATAATCCTGTGTGTCATTTAATAAGGCAAAACATTTTTAGGTGTTCTCAAATTCTCCAGAACCCATAAGTATTAAAGTACCAGTTAGTGAACCCTTAGATGCTTAATAGTTATTTTCAAATTTGTATTGATCCAACTCTGTGAATAAATTTATTGTAAGAGAACAATATACTAAACCGACTGTAAAAAAAAATTAATCCCTACAATTATCATCATACTGCTCTGAAGAATGGAGTAAGCTATGTGCATTCAATACAATTTTTGGAACTTATAGTTTTCTTTCTTAAATCGCCTTTTGGTAAACCAATCTTCCAGAATTATCCCCGGAGTGACTGTGTATTTTGATGACATTATGCATTGCGACAGACACAAAAGAAGACAATAATAAAGTTTTAAGACAGGTATTAAAAAGAGCTCAGCAATCAACAACTAAAATTTTAATTTAATTTTGATGTCTGAATAAAATTAAATACGTTAGAGTTTGTTTAGCGGGCAAGGAGTTATACCAACCCCGAAAAAAAGTGTGATTAGGTCTCTTGCAAGCCCAGCGAATAAACAAGAGATTCAGAGACTAATGGACGTAGTACCTGATATTTTATACATAACTTATCTCAGTGGGCCTTAAAGAGCACTGCTGAGAAAGCATATTGAGTGGAACTAGACTGAAAAACATACTAAAAGTTTGGAAGGAATTAAGGCAACTTCTATGTAGTGACCAAGTGCTCGCACCATTTGAGTCGTCTCAGCTAGTAGTAGTAGTGCAACTATAGTGCGATGCTTCAAGAAATGTAATCAATTCTTGTCTATTACAGAGCGATAAACAGTTTTTTTTGCCTCTAGATCTTTAAATAATGCGGAAAGATTGTATGCACAAATTGAGAAGGAATTTCTTGCTGTTTGTTTCTTGTATTCTAAATTTCATAATTATTTGTAAGGTCATTGCAATGTAACAATTTTTACAGATCACCTACCACCTACCATTAGTTTTATTTACCTTTGAACAAAATTTCGAATAAAAATTGATTGAGATTATAAATTTGTATTAAAATATTTTCCCGGAAGCTAAATGCTATACATAACAGATTTTCTGTCGAGATGTGATTATAAAACAAGAGAACAAATACATGAATCGATGAAAGATGTTGTGCACTATATTGGACCTACTCCCGTCCCACTTTCAGAAGATACATTGGATGAATTTAAAACGAGTACCATATCCGATCCAGATTTGCGTTATATTGTAAAATATTTCAAAGAAGGTTTGCCAATTCATATAAGAGAAGTTGGAGAGGTTTATTATTTTTATAAACTTAGGAATGATATTGAATATTACAACGGGTTGTTATAATACGATAATCATTTGGTAGTCCCCACTAAAAAAATAAAATTTATTTTGTCATAGTGAATAAAAAAGATTTAAATAAAGGAAAAAAAATCTTTTTTTTATTGGCTCTAAATAATATCTGACGTGCAAAATACTGTGCAATTGATCAACCTTTGAGCTCAGTATAAAAAATTCAACACCCTAGAACCTATTTCTAACCATGAAATTCTAGACGTTCTATAAAATAGCTACAAACATTGCTCAATGTGCTGGCAATAGTTATTTAGTTACCATTGATTTCTTTTCTCGACGATTTGAAGTTTGTGATCTAGGGAGTAAAAGTAGTGGGGCTTTGACATCAAAATTTAAGGGTCTATTTAAAAGATTAGGAATTCCACAAGTATTATCGAATGACAATAGAACAGCAGGTACGAATTTCAAGAGTATGGATAGAAATACACTTTTAATATAAATACGTCTAGCCCATACTATTCCCTATTCTTAGAGCAACGGTTTCACTAAAAAAGAAGTAGGCAGAGTAAAAAAAGCTTCAGAAAGCAAATGAATGTGACAAAGATTTTGAATTACATACCTCCTTAATTCAACAGTTACCAGTTTAGAGTATTCTTGTATCTCAACTTTTAATGAGTAGAGTCATAAGATAAAAACTACTAATTGAACCCATCTCGAGTACGCTATCATATCGTAGAACAGTTTGGAAAAGCTAAAAGAGTATTATGACCGTCTGTGAATGAGTGTAGCTTAGGAGAGAGGATAATGGTACAGGATTATTATTCTAATACGCGTTGGGAGGTTGGTGTAGTAATTAAAAAATTATCAGCACCCCGATCTTACGTAGTGAGATAATACAATGGTAATAATCTTAGACATAATTCAATCTAGTTAAGGAAGGGTCGTCAATATATAAGCGATCCCAGCCCAGAGACTGTAACGCTTAAATCAGAGAGTAAATCTAAAGATTATTCTTCCGCTCGGATGACCGGCTCTGGGAAAAGATTCCGTCCAGCCAATGTATCTTAAAGAGGAAGATATTTTTGTAGGAGATATTCTTATTAATTTTGTTTATTAGTTTTTTTTATTATTTAGTTTAGTTACCATTACAAACTAGTAACTGTTATTATTATGACTAAATAAGTCTATAAAATAAGTCTAAATAAAATCACCAATAAAATAAAATAAGATCATTCAATAAAATAAAATCAACAATACCTAAACCTATCTGATTTAGGTAAACAACTACAAAGTTTCCATTAGTTTTCTAAATCGTTTTAAAAACGATTTTGGTATTCAAAACGCCATGGAAACAGTTATTTCAAAACGTTTTGAGTTCAAGGTCACAATTGCAAATTCTTTGTGTTGTATTGAAACTGTTTTGGAAAAATAGCAAGGAAACGGATATTGTATTGAAAACAAAATTGAGATATGCACGTGGACGGTGAGCAGAGATATTCACTTAGCAAAGAACCTTACTTAGGTATAACTAGTCTTGGAGTTTATATTTTTCAAAATTATAGTGAAAACTGTTTTGGAAAGTCCTCATTGAAATACTTTTGGTTTGTAACCAAAAAAGTTTAAAAAAACCGATTTACAAACTAATGGAAGTACTAATTGTTTACCTAAAAAATGTTTGGGCATTGTATTAATGATTTTAATTTATTAAATGATCAGTTTATTTAAAGACTTATTTCTTTATTATTATCTACTATTATTGTATGAAATTAAAAGCAAATACAAAATTTGATTTAAAATTTCCCCTATGGACTGCTTGGGAGGGACTTGTTATAACAATTAATTGACTGCCGAATTAATTGACTAAATAATTGACTGCCAAACAAAGGGTTTTCTAACAAATTCAATTGTAAGGAAGAAGGGAAAAAAATAAAAAAATCTGTCTGATACATATCGCACCTATCTTTCTCATATACAAGTAGGCACATAACTACTTCGTCTAGTCTTTTCCCTATATCAGTTGCTTCGACTTTTCCTGGTAACATATAGTTACCAGGAGTAGTTATAAATATAAAGTTATATAAAAATGTACCATACAAATTTCTTGGGAATCTCTCACCCGCAACTATGGATATTTCTCAAGAATTAAACGCTACTTATACAATCAACTATATTTTAGATTTTTTGCTATAAAAATATTCAAAATAATTTTGAGTAATTCAAATTAAAATTATCAATAACTACGGGAGACATACAGAGAAAAATAGACCCCCGCACCGGGACTCGAACCACGGGACCTCTGTTTACCGTACAGGTGCTCTTACCAACTGAGCTATACGGGAG
>KZ651674.1:275651-288029 GCA_001010745.2 Gerris buenoi | reverse complement strand
ATTTTAAATAATGATGTACATCGTTGAAAAGCTCTTTAATAGTAGATTAATAATTGTTATGGAGTGTATATTGTTATGTTTATTTTTTCTTAGGATAAATTGAAAATAACTGTTTTCTTTAGTTTTTCGGATTTGGTTGAGTAGGTTATTGTTTAAATGGATAACTTAATAATACATTTTAGCTCTTCTTGTCTAGACCATTACACATTGATACATTATGTTATATTTAACCTTTATTTAACTTTTTCACCCAAATAATTCATAGGGGCTTGATAGTTTATAATACTTGATAATTAAAAAATAAAATAGCTTAAGCCTACTAATATTTTGGCAACCCATCCCTAGGTTTCCTGACCCCCCTTAATCAATGAGAATTATATAAGTTAAGTCAAGTACCAGACCTATAAAGTGTTAAAGATCGCTAAAAACTGTTAATTATTCTTACACAATAAACAATAAAGTAATAAATCGTTAATGCTAATATAACAATAAACTACAAGATAGCATGCGAGGAAGCTATGTGCCACACTAATTGGCAGTGTATTTTTTATTTATTTACCAGCTGGATACCCTTGCTTCTCTGCCGAGTGTTGTTTTTAATTTGATGGGTTTATAAACCTACCATCAAGAAACTTTTAAATTATTTTACTAATCCAGAATTTTTAGATTTTATACCTCCTCTTATTTCTATACCCTCTCCCCTTTAATAATATAATTAGCAAATATCCCAAATTACTAATTAATTGAAAATTCTTAAAAGTTAATTTTGGGGGAAAAGCAGCGGTATTTTCCTTATGTATCCCCCGTGTCTTTTCAATTTTCTGAGTTAAAAAAGGAATTATAAGTATTTGATTAATATATTATATGTTTACATTCGAAATAGGATCCCTTTCCCAAGTATTAACTTCCTAACTTTAGAAGATCGGTCTGGGCTCAATTCCTCTTCTTTTCTTAATTTTCCCTACGTTCACCTTATAGGAATAACATTTTGTAAATCTCTATTGGTAGATATCAATATAATTTATAAAATATTATAATACGTATGTAAACTTTAAGATTTTAATTTAGCGTTTTAAAGAAGTGTTGATAATTATGATATAATGATTTAGGCATGGTGAGGTGTGATTTATAAAAAAAAAANGTCCTAATTCTAAGAAGAACTAGTGGCAGGGTTTCAGTCCACTGGGTTGAATTGGCCGATGATCGCAATGCTTGCTTTAATGTCCGATGAAATCTTTCAACCATTCCATTCGCTTGTGGGTGATAAGCTGATGTCCTGATGCGTTTGGTACCTAAAAGTTTTGTAAGTTGGTCAAAAAGGCGGGATTCAAATTGCATGCCCTGGTCCGTTGTTATCTTAAGTGGAACGCCAAACCGGGAAACATATTCTTGAACAAAAGTTCTTGACATAGTTTCCGCTGAGATGTCTTTCAGAGGGTAAGCTTCCGGCCACCTTGAGAACCGATCCACAATGGTAAGTAGGTATTTAAAATCTTTGGATGGTGGTAAAGGGCCGACTAAATCCATGTGGATATGCTGGAATCGTCCTGGAGGAATTACAATTTTGGCCAAAGGTGATTTCACATGCCGATTTACCTTTTGTTTTTGGCATTCTATGCAACTTCTGGACCATTGATTTATGTCGGAGTTCATTTTATGCCAAAAATAGTTTTTAACATATTTTCTTCCTGGTTGCGCGTACTCCTAGATGGTTAAGATTATGGACCTGATTGAAGATTTTCACTCTCAGTGTCAAAGGAATAGGTCGGTTACCGTTAGTAGAGGTTTCACACCAAATTTTAAAGTCGGTTGCCGGGATATTTATAAGGTTTAGCTGCGCGTTAGAGTCGTGTGCGTCTGTAGTCCACTGTAAAGTTCTTCCTCAGTTTGTTGTTCGTCAAAAAGTTCTTTCCAGTTGTTCATTGAGAAGTCAATTATTTCAATTCGTGACAAGGCATCTGCTACAGGGTTCTGCGTGCCTTTCACATACCGGATGTCCGACGTAAACTGAGATATGTAGTCGAGGTGTCGTTCTTGTCTTGGTGTTCGTTCTGCTGAAGTAAAGAGGGCTGTCGTAAAAGGTTTATAGTCGGTGTAGACGCAAAACTCACGAGCTTGTAGCATGTATTTAAAATGTTTGATAGCGAGGAAGGTAGCTAGTAGTTCTCGGTCAAATGCTGAATATCTGGTTTGAGGTGGAGTCAATTTTCGGCTGAAAAAACCTAATGGCTCCCAACCTTTAAAACCTTTTTGTTGAAGCACAGCTGCTACTGCTAATTCTGATGCGTCCGTATTTAGACTGATTTCAGCGTCGTCTTTGATAAAAGCTAAAATTGTTATGTCCAGCAGTAACTTCCTTACCTCGGTAAATGCAAAACTACAAGCTTCTGGCCAAGAGAATGGGGTTTTCTTTGAATTTTGTAGAAACGTGAGGTGTGTGTAAATAGGAGCTAGCTTTTCAGCTAACCTTGGTAAGAATCTGTGATAGTAGTTTATCATACCTATAAAATGCTGTATTTGCCGAATAGAAGTTGGTTCTGGGAAATCTAATAAAGCCGATACCCTTTTCATGGAAGGTTTTATGCCTTCAGTTGTAATATCATGGCTGAGGAAACTAATTTTAGGGGTTCCGAAAATGCATTTTGATGCCTTGATGCGAAGACCTTATTCATTGAGGCGCTGAAATACCAAGTGGAGATGACGCTCATGCTCTTCTGCTGACTTACTAAATATTAGGACGTCATCCAAGTAGGCAAATACAAAATCTAAGCCTCTTAAAACTTGATGCATAAAACGCTGGAAAGATTGTGCTGCGTCACGTAGGCCAAATGGAAGCCGTGTAAATTCAAATAAGCCAATAGGCGTAATAACAGCTGTTTTGTATACGTCTTCTGGAGCTACTGGAATATTGTGGTATGCCCTTACTAAATCGATTTTTGAATAAAATGTACATCCAGCCAGATTATGGAAGACGTCGTGTACATGCGGTATAGGGTACCTATCAGCAACGGCAACAACGTTTAGTCGTCTATAATCTCCACATGGCCGCCAATCGTTGGAATTTTGCTTGGGTACCATGTGCAAAGGTGACGAACAAGGAGATGACGAAGGTCTGCAGATTCCCATTTGACACATGTAGTCAAATTCTTCTTTTGCAATTTTTAATCGCGGTGGATCTAAACGTCTTGCNATTTTGTAGAAACGTGAGGTGTGTGTAAATAGGAGCTAGCTTTTCAGCTAACCTTGGTAAGAATCTGTGATAGTAGTTTATCATACCTATAAAATGCTGTATTTGCCGAATAGAAGTTGGTTCTGGGAAATCTAATAAAGCCGATACCCTTTTCATGGAAGGTTTTATGCCTTCAGGTGTAATATCATGGCTGAGGAAACTAATTTTAGGGGTTCCGAAAATGCATTTTGATGCCTTAATGCGAAGACCTTATTTATTGAGGCGCTGAAATACCAAGTGGAGATGACGCTCATGCTCTTCTGCTGACTTACTAAATATTAGGACGTTATCCAAGTAGGCAAATACAAAATCTAAGCCTCTTAAAACTTGATGCATAAAACGCTGGAAAGATTGTGCTGCGTCACGTAGGCCAAATGGAAGCCGTGTAAATTCAAATAAGCCAATAGGCGTAATAACAGCTGTTTTGTATACGTCTTCTGGAGCTACTGGAATATTGTGGTATGCCCTTACTAAATCGATTTTTGAATAAAATGTACATCCAGCCAGATTATGGAAGACGTCGTGTACATGCGGTATAGGGTACCTATCAGCAACGGCAACAACGTTTAGTCGTCTATAATCTCCACATGGCCGCCAATCGTTGGAATTTTGCTTGGGTACCATGTGCAAAGGTGACGAACAAGGAGATGACGAAGGTCTGCAGATTCCCATTTGACACATGTAGTCAAATTCTTCTTTTGCAATTTTTAATCGCGGTGGATCTAAACGTCTTGCTCTAGATACTGGTAGTTGACCTGTAGTGATGATTTTATGTTGCACTGAGTGCTTTACTGGGTCGTTGAAATTCGGTTCTAACATAAGTGTTGGATATTGTTTGAGAATGACAGAAAATCTGTTAGAGTTGTTGACTTCGAAAAATTTAGGAGTAGCGACATCAATCTGGCACAAGGAACCTTTAATTTTCATATTAGTCTGAGAGTCAATAAGAGTTCGATGTTTAATGTCTACTAGAAGTCTGAATTTGTTAAGAAAATCTGCCCCAATAATGGGTTTCTTGACGTTTGCCATGAGAAATGAATGGTTAAACGATTTGCACAAATCTGGATTAAGTAATTTTGAACCGTATACGTGAATATGGGAACCGTTTGCAGCAGAGAGTGCATATAAAGGATCTTTGCGGTAAAATTTAGTCAGGGAAAAAGGCATAACAGAAACATATTAAAAATTAGTATTAATTAAAAATAACTGGCGTGTATTGCGATCTTTAATAAATAAGCGGCTAGAAGTATAGCTGTCGCCGGCCGCTTGATGCATAAAACGCTGGAAAGATTGTGCTGCGTCACGCAGGCCAAATGGAAGCCGTGTAAATTCAAATAAGCCAAAAGGCGTAATAACAGCTGTTTTGTATACGTTTTCTGAAGCTACTGGGATATTGTGGTATGCTCATACTAAATCAATTTTTGAATAAAATGTACATCCAGCCAGATTATGGTAGAAGTCGTGTACATGCGGTATAGGGTGCCTATCAGCAACGGTAACAACGTTTAGTCGTCTATAATCTCCACATGGCCGCCAATCGTTGGAATTTTGCTTGGGTACCATAGTACCATGTGCAAAGGTGACGAACAAGGAGATGATGATGGTCTGCAGATTCCCATTTGACACATGTAGTCAAATTCTTCTTTTGCAATTTTTAATCGTGGTGGATCTAAACGTCTTGCCCTAGATACTGGCAGTTGACCTGTAGTGATGATTTTATGTTGCACTGTGTGCTTTACTGGGTCGTTGAAATTCGGTTCTAACATAAGTGTTGGATATGGTTTGAGAATGACAGAAAATCTGTTGACTTCGAAAAATTTAGGAGTAGCGACATCAATCTGGCACAAGGAACCTCTAATTTTCATATTAGTCTGAGGATCAATAAAAGTTCGATGTTTAATGTCTACTAAAAGTCCGAATTTGTTAAGAAAATCTGCCCGCCCATAATGGGTTTCTTGACGTTTGCCACGAAAATGAATGGTTAAACGATTTGCGCAGGCCTAAATCTGGATTAAGTAATTTTGAACCGTATACGTTACTATGGGAACCGTTTGCAGCTGAGAGTGCATATAAAGGATCTTTGCGGTAAAATTTAGTCAGGGAAAAAGGTATAACCGAAACATATTAAAAATTAGTATTAATTAAAAATAACTGGCGTGTATTGCGATCTTTAATAAATAAGCGGCTAGAAGTATAGCTGTCGCCGGCCGCTTCTTCGACAGTCATATTTAGTTTCCCTGCTGCTTGAAAGTACAAGGAGAAGTGCATTTGGAAGCGTTGCCTCCAAACCTCCTATGATACCAGCAAGTAATGTTGTTTGTGGTGTATGATATTCTACGGTGTCTCGAGTTGGATCTTGATCTGGATCGCGATTGTGTACAACCCTGCAAATTTAAATTAGATAACATACCCTTGATCTCGAAAATTTCATCAGCTAACTTTTGATTTGTTGTAACTAATTCTTGAACAGTGATATCCGTCGTGCGATTTGAAGAAATCGAATAAACCGAAGACGTTGAAGGTTGTTGATTTTCACGACAAACTTCGAAAATGTTGTCAGCCATAGTTCATGTTTCGGAAGGATCTTTTTTGTATTGGTTTTGATAGCAGCTTGGACAACAACAGGTAATTTACGGGCCCAAAGGTTTAATATTAACTCGTCGGAAATCAGTATCGAAGTTCCAACTAAAAGTTTAAGTGAACGATAAAAATCAGAGGGTTTTCTATCACCTATCTCTTGACCCGATAATAATTCTTCTATACGTCGATTTTCGCTTGGAGAATTACGCTCAATAAGTGCTTTTTTTAGTGTTGTATACGGGGAATCAGAAGGGGTTTGTAAAATGTCAAAAACGGATATAGCAACTTCTTGCGGTAAAGCTGCGACAGTATAATCATATTTGGTTCTTTCATTTGTTATATATCGGATGTTAAACTGAGACTCGATGGTGATAAACCAAACCGCTGGGCTATTTGTCCAAAATAATGGTAATTTAAGTGCAACTGCGTCAACTTTCTCATCTTTGAAAATATTTGAATTGTTTTCTGTCATATTTTGTTGTTTTGTTTTTTCGGAAAAAAATAAATAACCAATCAAAAGAAATTTATAAAATTACTCACAAAAGAAATAGTCGAATTTTGAGGCTGGGTCGAGAACAATCACGTCGTAGGTCACCAATTTATAAGTAATTCTGACTTATAATATAAGTTAACTTAATTAAGATAAAATGAGACTAATTTAACTTTAATTGACAGACTGAGTGAATCTGTCTGAAAATATAATTGAAAGAAATATTTTGTAAACAAACAAGGCAGGTTGCCAAACACAAAATAATTTAACAATAAAAGTATCTACAAAGTAATAAAGATTTAAAAACTATAGAAGCGGACCTAAACGTTTAAAATAGAGAAAACAACGTAAGATAAGTTACGTTCAAACGTAACGATTTTATATTAACTTCATACACATCGCCTAAAGCACAATTGAAACAGGCATGTACAATTTTCACTAGATATATTCAGAAGTTTTTGTGTAGCGAAGCGATACATTTTATAATACACTTTGTTTTTTTTTATAATACATTTTGAAATGAAATGGCCGGGCAGTGTAGGTGTGAGTTGGAATAGTAGAAAAACTTTTCTTCCTACACTACTCGGCTCTCTGTTACAATCATAATCTTCAACTATCAACTCATCATGAACTATCTATCATTTATTGCATTACGCTCAATGATAGAGCCACGCGATGCCTAGTAATAATATTAATCTTAATAACCTATGAAACACTCACTTGGATGTAAGTACTTCCCTGTAATTATTAATAATATAGAAAGAAGATTATTATATTAATAAATTATAAATAATTATTTAATTAAATAAACTAAGTAATTGCATTTCATCGAGAGGAAATAGACCAGAAGTAATAAAGTGATTATAGAGATACTACTGAAATCTAGCGGAATTTGTGTGAACTACATAAACCCAAAGGTCTAGACGGTGGCGCTTTCTATCAGTAACTTATAGGAATTAACATGATTAAGTATAAGTGCTAAACTTAATTACTGGTATTATAACCAGTAATTAAGCCAGCTTAACAGAATGATAAGACTTGATTTCAAAGCACTAAACCAGTAATTTCGTTTCTTTAACAACGCATTGAGAACATAGCTGTTAAATATTTAACGTATGTGTAAATTAATTGCTAATATCAATTAAGTTAAGAACATTGAACACAATAAGACTAGATTTCAAAACACTTTACTTGTAATTTAGTTTATTGAACATATTTACGTAGCTTTAGTCATTTTAAAAGCCATTCATTATAATACTAGTAATTATTCTTGCCAAACAGATTGGTAATATGTACTTAATTTAAAGTTACATTTGTTTTTCATAATATCAAATTATTCTCTTTTTCTTATGAATGAATACTTCCTCGGTAATTACAACAACTGTGTAATTTATTACTACGTTTTTATTAACTTGGTTTCTTGTTTGTATGTTTGTTTGTATGTCCGGTACAAATCTTGCGATCGAATTTTAACTAACATCCCGTTTTTTAAATTTTTGGTAGTTTTATTACTACGGAAAGATTAATTTTTAAATAATCCAAATTACAATTATCAATAACATAACATCCCGTGTAGCTAGACATTTGAAACTTTCAGAACAGCTCAGAACACGATGACAATGCATTATTTTAATGCTTTTAGTCATTTTTCAGCAGAATTTAATTAGTTTTCAGCAAATTTGCTGTATGAAAAGTTAGTTCGGAAAAAATCCGCAAGTTATTTTATTTGTTTTGTCATATCCCAAATATTTACAATCCTTTGACCTCCCCATTATTTACCTCCTTTGACAGATTTCAAATATAAGATTTTTTATTGAGAGGTAAACATTGAATGACAGCAAAAAAGAATAAGTAAACCAAGTAAACAAAAAATTAATTAATTGAATTAAAAAACGTAGTATATAAAAAGTTCTTTTTATCTTGTAATTATATATTTTATAATTTTATAATAATGAAGTTTGCTGAGACCCTAATCTTTAATAGTATCGATGCACATTTGATCGAGGGCTCGATTAAAAATAAATTAAGATAAAGTATCGTTTAAATTTTTAAAGAGTTGGCTATTTAATTTATAGTTTTCAATAAATACACTTTAACTCAATGGTTATCCGAGGGTGAACTAGAGCGAGCAATTGTCTTAGGCCTAAGGGAACTATCGATATAAATAAAAATAAAATAAATAGTGTCGAATATAATATATCTTGTTGGTTTAATAATTATTATAATATAATAATTACAACTAGTACCTGCATATTTATAAAGTTTAAAATATGTACTACGGACCTATGCAACCTTTAAACATAACTCAATAATATAAAGCAATTATAATCAGCAACCTGAAAATAATTAACTGCTGTACTTTGAGTAATATCGATAGATTTAGGACAAATAGACTACGTAAAGTCGATCTAATATTTTGATCCCTGTAAATATATTACTGTAGCATTAAATTATGTTACCTTTCCTTACCTATTTATGTTGCATTTCCTTGGTTTAATCGATAAGACCGGTACACTAAAAACACTTTTAGTTACTTACAATATAGTAAACTATTTTACAGTTATTATTAACAACTTTCGGGAATAGATATTATGTTTACTTTCTATCCATGTAAGATTATTGTTAATAGCAGGTACAAAACACTTGAAATACCAAATTCATCTTTCTTTCTGATTAAGATGGACGAAAGCAGTATCGATACTTTATGATTTAGTTACTTACAATTGATGTGCTTGTTTATTTTTTTATTTTTTTTTTTTTCCGTCTAATGGCGAACTCTTGTATATTGTTGAATGTAACACTAATGTACAGGGTGGGCAAAAAAAAACCTCGCACATTTTTGCACACATATAGCTCAGCTTCTGTAATAGATAGAGATATGGGGTTTACGGAAAACTACATTCTTCTACTATAAATTTCAAATCTAAATCTTAAAAAACTATTGGGTGAAAGCCATGCAATGACGGTTTGAAATAGGGTCTTAAAAAAATTCGCTTGTTGTTGTCGTATTGTTGTCTAGCATTATATTTTTATTTTTGATAGAATAAATAACTATATGGTGGAAGGGGGTTCGTGGTTCGTTGAAGGTAAGTGGGAGGAGTCCCTCAGTGTTATAACAAACATTGAAGATATGTTAAACACAACGTTGCCTGCAATTGAAGATCAAATGCCAAATTACACGTTTACGCAAGATGGTGCACCGTCCCATCGCTCCTTGCAAACAATAAACAATTCAATACTTGTAAGAGAATTGCCCAGACTTCATTAATTACTCTGCCTGGGGTTGGTATAAACATGAGTGCACGAGGGAGGCCGAATAAAGGACTTTGATGAACTTATAAAGAGGATTCTTTGAACCTTTGATGGGAAAACGACTTTTTTAAGACCCATTTCAAATTGTCAGTAAATGACTTTCACCCAATAGGTTTTTAAGTTTTAGATATACAATTTAAAGTAGAAAAATGTAGTTTTTAGACCCCGCAAACCCCATATCTCTATCTATTACAGAAGCTGAGCTATAAGTGTTCAAAAAGTGCGGTTTTTTTACCCACCCTGTAAAAAGAGATATTAAATTATAACAGGTATTTCTGCCAGTACAACCTTTACAAGGGACATAAAAAATTAGCTAAATTACATATCGATACGATATAATAGCAACTTATCGATACAGTATCTCGATATATTGAGAAAAAATTATCGATATAAAGTTTTATTTGGTCGAGTCGACTTATTATGGTTGTTTAACCTACCCGTATTTCCCAGTGTAAAAGTTGTCTAGCAGGTTGCCATACCTGTTGTTTCTTGGCCCTAACTTGAAGACACTCACACCATTGATTTCTCTTCTAAGCCACTCTCCCCCCTCCCCCTGCTAGCTTGAATCAGATGGGCGTGTTTTCATCTCAAACCTCTCCCCCTCATGAAGCACGCTTCCAGGGAGAGGGGAAGGGGGGGAGGGGTGTAGACTCTTCGATCCAAAGCGGAATTTTCGCCCACCTGTTGTAATATCTCCTTTCGCTTTGCAATCTCTCCTTCCTAACCCTACCCCCTTCTCGTATAACAAATTATACATAATTGTACAAAAAAAATAACTATACACTATACACCATAATTATTTTTTATACCTAATAATTTATTTTAATGATTTAATTGTATAAACTAATTTTTTATCTTAAAAAATGTTTTTTTATTGAATTTTATTAAAATATATTTTATACTAGCAAACTGGTTTACATCATACATAGCAAACAAGGCAAAGATATTAATAAGCTAACAAATCATAAAAGCAACAGTAAAAAATGTCTTCAATAATTTTTTCTTCCAGTAATATTTATTACCATATTTGGCCGACAAAGACACTATGATTGATTAACATACCTGTTTTGTAAAGTGTTAATTCTACTTTATTTTCAACACCTAGGGTTGATGTCCTTAGCTAATTATATTGTAGTTCTACCTTTTTAAATTTAATTATAAACTAAATCTAATAACTATTTGAAATTAATATAAAACGGAGCGTTTTCTATTTTAAAGGTAATTAAGTTATACAAGGGTTCTCCTTCTCCAGATCCCGACCAGACAGTGGTGGAGGAAACAGTTACAAACTTTTACTTCACTTCGATAACAATCTCTTTCATCAAATCAACTCAACACCTCTAACTACCTCAACTTAGCATTTGTCACAAAGTGATTCTCGAATTATTCTCAAATACTTAATCATCTGAGATGGCAGAGAACCCCTTGATGCAATATCAGAAGAGGAGGTGTTTTATTAGCCCAGTAAAATTAGACTTTTCGTGTCGATTAATTTAGACAAAGCTGGAAATCGTTTTATTCCACTTGTGACGAATTCTGTGGCGAACTAAACTTTTGGTAGCCAAAAGACTGCGAACTTTTGGCACTTGTCTTAGTTTTTAGCTTATAACATTTTAAGGTATCATCGATGAGTAAATTTTGTTCTTACCAGACATAAAGAATATTAAATTCTGCGTCCAATGATACCATAAAACATTGAATTTGGTACGGCAGTTTGGTCAGAATCAGGAGTCGAAAATAGGCAAATTTTACAATTTTTTCCGAAAAGTGTGTTATGCTCAGTTTCACACACCTATAACTAAAAAAATGTCAATAACTCACGTTGTAGAGTATCAAAGTCTGCATTGCCGGGATCATTTTAAAAGGAGTTGCTCATGATAAGTAATTAGCAAATGAGTCCAATAAGTAAGATCTTTCGGAGGTTTTAGGGATAATCCTCAAGGGGCTCATGATAAGTTATTAGCAACTAGGACATAATATAAGTCAAGACCTGTCAGAGGAGACAGCATTAGACATTTTGTTAACTCCGAGTCTTCAAACCCATTGAAGGAATCATGCTTAACGAAGTTGCTCATGATAAGAATCATTAGCAATTGATAAAATAAGTAAGATCCCGGTAAATAAGTTCTTGCAAAGGAGACGGCGGCGTCGGAGATTTTGTGAATACCGACTTCCAGAGAATATTCTCAAGGGAACTCCCTTGAGAATAATAAGTTGCTCATAATTAGAGTCATTAGCAACTAATTAACTTAAATTGTAGTAATAAACTACAAAATGTTCAAAACTTCGAGATCACAAAATCATTCATACAATTTCATGCTAAAGACCAATACACATAAACCTAATTTCTCATCATAAATAACTTTTTTTTTAATGATTCCTGCATTGAGTTTAAGATTGCAAGATATCCCACCCTCATCTTAACGTAATTAATTATATAGCTCATAATTCATAATAATATTTTAACAATAATATTAACTGTATTACCTTAATATGGTTAAAAGTTAACATTTTTAAAAAAAGTTAACATCCACAACTTTAACCATAAATTGACGTTGAAGAGTGTGGGAAGGGGAAGTTTGTTTTCATAGCAAGCTTGTTTTAATTTTCAAGTACCTTTTTCAAGTCTTTGTTACGCCCTCCTAGCTCCATCAATCTCCCCACCCCTTTCCCGTGTAAAAAAATTAAGAGAGGCTACACTTTAAAACACTCCACGTCAAAATTTTATAATATTTTTGGGGCAGACATCTCAACCCCCCCCCCCCCC
>KZ651674.1:259382-274685 GCA_001010745.2 Gerris buenoi | reverse complement strand
AAAAAAAAAAAAAAAAAAAAAAAAAAAAAAAAAAAAAAAAAAAAAAAAAAAAAAACCACAGTGATAACAAGTTTTATTCAAGAAGTACCATAGGTATAATAAGTTTTATTCAAGAAATACCACAGGCATAACAAGTTTTATTCAAAAAATTAATTCCATTTTCATTTTTTATAGCCAACCTTATAACATATTAGATTAAAAATTATTAATATACTCGAATGAAACAGATGTAGAGCACCAACAATTTTAATTAATTTGACTGCTACCTTATCATTAAGTAACATTGAATTAAATAATTTAAATTAAAAGACAAACGGCAATAAATCTCTCATTATAAAATTAATTAAAAACCTAAGATCAAAATTAAAAAAAAAAAGCTTATTATTGTTCATATAAATGAATCAAATGCTTTATTTAATATCAAACTTTTACCTCTTAAATATCCATAATTTAATTACCTACTTTGTAAATTAATTTAATTATGTTTGTTTTCTACATAATAAATAAAATTAAGTACAAACTATATTATACAAAGTAGCTACATATCTTTTATAAAGACCACAAATATCCTCTGGCGGATACACTAATAAGAATAAGATACACTCACACACAAACGTACACGCTCACGCACATGTGTTTCTCCTTTTGCCTTCAATCTCTTATCAGTCTGTAGCTTAGCCCTTCTTTTTAAAAAGTTTTCTTACTTATACTGTTGATGCCAAACCCTCCATACAACTTAACATTTTCTTAAAAGAACTACCCCATCTCTGAAGTGTGTGTGGAATAGTCGCATAGAATGTGAAAATATGTAAACCCGCGTTTGCTATACTTTTAACGTAGCCCCGGTGACGTAACCTATCATGAACGTAAATCATCAAGACATGTAAACCATTGCCTCTTGTCACGTGCCCGAGCTGGTAACCACATAAGACCGTAAGTGTCTTCTCTTTATTTACCTTATTTTCCTTTCTTTTTGTAGCCTGCTCACATTTTTCCATTTTCCCCCTTTTACTTTTTATTCCCTTATGTGTTATTTTTTATTTTATTTTTTTGTTTTTAGTTGTTTGTTCCTGCCGTTGTTTATTGTTACCGCGATTCGCAATTTTTTTTTATGTCTTTTTTCATTTATTTTTTTTACGTATTTTATTTTATTGCGTGTGCACGTACTTTAAGCGTACATGTACTTTCGAAGTCTATCCAATAACCTCAAGGTATTATAGATTGCATTCATTTCAGTTCTTTTTTACTTACTATTAATTTAATTATGGTTTTAATCGTTGTTTTACTATCTAATGTAAAGCTTTATTTTCTTAGACTCGACTCCAGCGAAGACGCTCGAGCCATAGTCGCTCAGCGATTATCATTGAGGACTCCTCTGAGTTTCTATGTAACCGTATTCCTAGCTGAGCGACTCTTAACATACAAATTCTCCTCCACAATAGTCGCTGGGCGATTGTCACTCAGCGTCTATCACTAGAGTCACATTTAAGAAAACGTACCTTTACCTTACTTCATACCTTAATTTTAAATCTTGTTACTTTGTTAGTTTATTATCCGAAGACAAGAAGGCTTGCTTTATAACAGCCGAAATCGATCAATTGTTTATTACAACTTTTTGTGTGAAGACGTTGTTTAGTTATTAAACTAGATACCTCTTTCAATTTGAGTCGCTATCACACATTGGAGGAAAAACAAAATCATAGTTTATAAACATATACTATAAGTGCTAACAAAAATACACAAGTTAAGGTAGTGGTATTGAGGAGTCTAGGGCGAGGTTATTTCCATGAGATAGTTATTAGTGTTAACATAGGAACATAATGGAACGAAGTTTGACTCCCTTCAGAAAATTCATTAAATTCCTCAGAAAATTGTTTCCTTGATGGGAAATTTCCGGATATTCCTATATACAGTTTGAACTTGGAATAAATTACTTCCCAAGAGAGCTTTTATAGTAAAACTAGACAAATATACATCTTTTTCGATGGTATAATAATAATTATTAATATGATTATTTGCATAATAAAGTATTAAAGTGACTTTATAAAAAGTGGTTTCATAAGAAATAAAACTTTTTAATACATGGCTCGCATCGGTATTTTAAGTTTACAATCTATATATGTAAAACTAAATTTTTGACTCTACATTGGTCAGAATTGAACATTTGTTGGCTACTTTATCATTTCGTACATTCCGAAAACCGAATCCGGCCTCAACTTTTTTTGTGTATGTGGGTCTGTCGCCACCAATCTTTTCATAAGCGCAAAACTGTCTAAACTTTTTTTTTTTTTTTTTTTTTTTTTTCAGAGGTGATGAAGACTGAAAGTGGAGCTTGTCGGAGTCAGGACTCTAACCCGGACCTCCTGAGTGAGAAGCACAAAGATAGCAATGAGGTTCTACGTACAAACACCATCATAATGAGAAATAGCATAAATTTAAACTAAGGATTTGAGAATATAAAAATTAATTTTTATTGTGCTAAACTGCTTGTGTTTGTATAATACTTTCGCAGTTGTTTGTTTCTCATCGTAGGCACTGATGATGGCCGAGAGGCCGAAAGCTAGTTCTGTTAAATAAACATTTCATTAGTGGAGAGGTTTTCATTTTTATTATTCTATAAAAATTACTTTACCAAAGCATTACTAAATTGAAAAAATAAAAAATATAAATTCACACAAACTAAGTTATAATATTACGTACCTACAACGTATACGAGAGAAATTATACAAGCCTTGAGTTTTCTAAAACAAATATTTTATGCTTAAAGCTCATTTTAGTTATTAATTTCGGTTAAGGATCTGACTTAAAATCTTCTCTGAAACCAAAATTTGGCGTCAAAGTCGCCCGACAATTTATTGAAGCTACGTCCTTATCGTTTATAACGCTCTGTTAAATCTCTCTGAGGGATGTCCTAAACGCCTCTAAACGTCTCGTCCTAAAATCCATTATATTCCCTTTTAAGATCTGAGAAGTAGGGTTTGGCTTGTAAATCATTTTCATCTTCTGAGTAACCAAAAAGGGCTGGGTTTTATGATGTTTAAAGTTTCGAGTGGGAATATTAAAATCCAAAGGGTTTTCTTTTTTCAATTCGGCCCTTTAAATCGAGCTGGTTTTTAAACCCAAAGCTTCTTTAGAAAATGCTGTAAATTTTAATAACTCGTATTTTCTTCTGCAAAAAATTATAAATTAAATATATTTTATCTCTTCTTTAACAAACTAACAAATAATATGAGGACTAAGCAGAACCTACATTTGGACCATTTATTTAGGTCTTGTAGTTAAGCCACTTCACACACCAATGTACCGCTGAAGCAAATACAGTGTTATCAATATGTGAGTCTTGTTATCATATATGTGTAAGGTACAGATATAGCAGCATTTATAAATGGAATGTATTGTGATGCCAAAATTTTAAGGATAATTAAAAAGGGGGATTCGATTCTCCAACGGGGAGAAATCATATTTAATGTAAATTTTTGATAAAATGTCCAATAATAATTAAACGCAACCACGAAAACCCGAAGCAACTAACAAATGGAAAACACTGGACGAAGTAACTTTGTACTCGTGAATGAGTAATTAAAGGTAAATAAGGTAAAGTAAGTTAAAGGCGTGCTTTTCTACAAAGCGTTAGAACGCTCACGTCGGACGCGAAGTACGAGTTAAACCGAAGATAGAATTTTGCTTATGGATAAGTCCCGATCAATACACGATCTTATTAAAGAACGTCGACCGGTCGTGTGTAAAAATATGTTTTCTAACAAGATGTTTCCATGTTTTGATCTTGACCTATAGGTTTCAAGCCATTTCGGAGAACGCTAGCTACTCTGTTAAACCCCTTTTATTAAACTTTTTGGAACCTAAATCTATCCCAAGAAAAGCTACTTATATGTTTACAATGGTATTTTAAACAATTTCTCTGATGTGTCTCCTAATCATGTGGCAGATAGTATCCTCAAATTCTACCAAGTAATGATTTAAAATCCAAATTTCGTTAAAATGGACGAGTAGTAGATTAGGTATGGTGGTTCACAAACATTTTTGAAGGACAGACAAAAGACCAAAATATTTCCCCGAATCCTTCCAGGATTTTTTTATTTTTAATTCGTTGACATAAAAAAAGTTTCGTTCTACAGAGCGAGGATGCTAAATTGCGATCTTCAAATGCTTACCTTTACCTTTGGTAAGCTCGGAAACAAAAATTACTTGTTTCAACAATTCTTCTTTATACACTAGAACATTATGGCATGTGTATAAAATTCAAAATGGCGCCTCTCTTTCTCCTCTGAGCTAATAAAGGAACGACAAATGTTGTCTCTCTGTGAACATCAACGTCTCTTAGTTCTTGAATAATTCAATAGTTTACCCGCTAGAGTTCTCTATGTGATTCATCAGTTGCCACAAACCTCAACAAATATTCTAAAATTACAATTTAAAAAAGGAAACAACTCTCTTCACAATGTTGACATAGTCTCCATTTTATTTTTTCTACTTACAAAGGGATCTATTGTGTTCTTAATTGTCGACAAAAAAAAAAGAGCACAAAAAAGTTTTAAGGAAAAATATGGAAATAAAAGATGTAGAGTACCTACGTTGTTCAAATGAAATTTTCAAAAGGTTTATACATATTATTTTAATTTTTTTTAATTTAATTTCCATTCATTTACGACAAAATATAAAAGAATATATCAACGTATAATATAATAACAATAGTATAATAATAACACAAATAATATAATAATAATAATTGCAAGTAAACCTAGACTTCACCTCGCGCTTTACATTGGGTGAGGCTCATGCTATGCATTAGTGGTTTTGTTTTCAATTATTATGTAGGCCAAGCAATTGAATTAAATGCATAAATATGCCTTTTAAAACCCCGGATAAAAAAGAATCAGGACTTATATAATCCACAAAAGCGCCAATTTACTTTTAAGATTTCCTGTCAAACAACTGGATCCAAATTTGCAGGATGATTCATCAACATTTCTGATGGATCAATTTGATACGATGTTCGTAAAGAACCTCAAGAGGGTATAATTTTGAAAATATTTTTTTCAAAAATGATTGGTTTCAAGATAGCGAATTCACAGTACAACATGGATTGTGAATTTAGATGTTTCACAATAAAATGTTGTAAGAATTTTACTCTAGGTAGGCTGAAATATGTCTGGCAAGATTTTTTTTTTCTGGAAAAGAATGATATTATACAAATATGATCAAATCATGAAATTGTTAGCAAAAAACAAAATGAGCCAGTAGCCAGTAAAAGAAGAAGGCCACTTTTGAGATAGTCCCTTAGAATATTAGCAAAGACTTGTGCTATGTGCCTGGACCACTGAATGGATAGTCTTATTTTATCGTCGTGGATGTTTCCAGTAAATGGGTTGAAGTGATCTCTACTAAATCTGCCATTACAGAATGGCGTATAAGTCAACTTAACTTTTTCTTCTCCACTCATGTAAAATAAAAACTAAAAGGGAGATATCGCACAAAACAAGAAACAAGACTAGGATCAAAGATATTTGCATAATAGGTTATTTTAGACAACTAACAATCTTTTAGGAATGGCAGAGCCAGAGCCAAATGGTTAGAGTACTCACAACTCTATTTCTTCTTTAAGACATGTTTTAGACGTTGATCACATATCGAGTAGGGTAAAGTGGCCGAATACCCCGTCCTTTAATAACGTAATGACGTTTTGATCAAGACGTAAACAGAAACAGCAAAATAATAATAAAAGAAAACTTTATGTACCAAGAAACAAGACGAACTAAGTTGACTAACTGTAGTGAGGCTACATTATAGTAAGAATAGCAAGACTAGTGATACTAAATGTTAGTAAGACTAGTGAGGCTGCATTATAGTAAGACTAACAGTAAGACGAGCAAGACAAGTTAGACTACATGTCAGTAAGACTAACAGTACATGTATAGCAAGACTATACATGTTAGTAAGGCTAACAGAAATCTAGCAAGACTACATGTTAGTAAGATTAGCAAGACTACATGTTAGTAAGACTAACAGTGAGACTAAATGTTAGTAAGACAAGCAAGACTAATGAGACTTTCATGTAGACCTGTATTATTATTAGTTTGTATTATTATTAGTTTATATCTTTATCTTTGAGGTTAGTTGCCTAGTTAGTAGTTGGTTATGTTAGGTTATATCTTTAGTTGTGAGGTTATGTTAATTTTTTATCTAAATATTAAAGTTCGTTAAGTCACTCTGTAAATCCTTTTTACATTCAATTTAAATCAACCTCAAATTGGATTGTGGGGTTTTACGAAAACATTAAAGGTTCCGGAATTGCATTAACAAGAAAAACATGATATAATTAGCTACACAATCATTATCAATATTAATTTAAAACCAAAATCGATAATTAATTGACTGAAGCGAGAAAATTAACTCTCCAGTTAAATTAATGTATGATAAATGATAACATCCCCTATTAAGAGAGAATATCTGAAAGCAATAAAGACACTAATTCATTTAATACAGACTGAAATTAATTTAGTATGGACACAATTATTCCTAAAATGTGTTTTGAGTGCAGAATGTATAAATTTAATCTATTATCGTTAAAAGTACAATATATAGTGAGATTTTTTAGAGAAAATATTCAATTAATAATTATTAATTAGTTAATTACCAATTTCAACTAATTTGGTAATCGTTGCAAAAGAAATTCAACAGTATAAACGATTTAAACCCATATTACGCTACATCGATAAATATTATTAAAAACTCATATTATATTTATATATTTTATTCTTCACATTTGCTAGGAATCAGCGGTTATGACATCTAGTTCTAATGTACTACATTATCATGTGGCTAAGCCATTAAATTAAATTCATAAATGGTATCGTTTTCAAAACATTAAAAAATGAACCAGGACAATATTTTATTACTAAATTTTCATACATTCATTACATCATTAGGAATAATACACCTAACGAATAGTGAGCCCTAAATATCCATGCGGAAATCTTCTAGTTTATTATGGTACTGTAGTGAAGACTAGAGGAATAATATACCTAGCGAATAGTGAGCCCTAAATATCCATGCGAAAATCTTCTAGTTTATTATGTTACTGTAGTGAAGACTACAGGAATAATACACCTAGCGAATATACTGAGCCCTAAATATCCATGCGAAAATCTTCTATTTTATTAAGAACTGAAAGACTGAAACTGGGAAGTTTCTAACTCTACTACTACTTTACTCGCTTCTCTCAGGAAAATTAGCATTTAGAAGTAAATATTACACTTTTTTATTTAAGTTCATTTGTTTGTGAAGTATAAGTTTAGTAATCCATTTTTTAATCTACTTTCAAACTACCTAAAAAATAAAGAAATAAATAAATAATAATAATAATAATGAAACCGTACATTCAAAACGATAGAAAAAAAGTTTTGATTTTGTAATGTGTGAAATTAAAAAGAATCCACAAAGTTTACAGTTATCAAGGCACAGACAAAACATTATTTTTTTTATAAAATTGGTCTGGAATTATCTCAGTAGGATAATGATTTACAAAAAAATTGTTTCAAATGAAAGTTTAATGATTTAAAAAAACACTATTAGGTGATAACTATATGACGTGCCTCTGAAATAGCCTTATAAAGGCTAACATAATAATCCTATGGAAGAATCGCTTGGCACCTTTTAAAAACAGAAATAATAAAACATTTTCAGGAAAACCCCGATTTATGAGAGTTTAGTTAAGTTCAAATATTACTAGAATTATTATAACCCAAAGATGGGGGAAAATTGTAGGTAGATTTCTTTTAGCACCCCTAGGTTCTCGCTCAAAAAGGCTATGCTCACTGCTCACAACTCACGATCTTGATACAAGATGACAACCATTATTCTGCCAAATTTGTCAGGAAGATATTTGCAAAGCCGGTAGCACTAGAACTTTGAACTTACTCGCAACCTTAGAAATAACTAAGGTAATCAAAGCTTGATAACCTAAGTGTGAAACTAAAGATCAGCTGTTCACCCGACGTGATACACAGAACATTGACTAAAACATATAGACAAACCTCGACTTTTCAACTTTTTTAAAAATATTAATATTAGTGATTTATAAATACCTTTTGTTGGTAATATATAGTTACATAATGTATGCTGATATTTTTATATATACGTAGCTTTATTCGTTATATCTAGCCAATATTAGAGAGTTTAAATAAGACGTACTTTTGATTGTTGTGATACTTTAATTTTAACGTCATAACAAAATGTCGTATGTTTTCATAATTGAGTTAATAAGTAATATGTAACAAAAGACGTAGTGAAGTGGATACGTCTAATCAGGTTATATTTATGTTTTTTGACAGTTTTGTTTTAAATTTGTCGTATTTTAGAAAATAAACACAAATAACGTAAAAAAAATATATAGGAAAAAAGTGATACGACAACAGTGACAGATTAAAGTATCACGTCTTTTCACAGTACGACGATTTTATGACAAGAAAGCTGTCAAAAATGAGAAAAGACGTAAAAAGTTTTGACGGATTTGTTTATAAGAAGGTTATTGACAGCTTTTATTTCTTTAAAAAATTTTTTTTCTTTGATTCTAAATGATTTTTTGACAAGTTCCCCTACTTGGACCAAGTATACTTGGATCGTGTAAACACTGCATCAAACATTTATTTTTACTTTGACAAAGTGCATTTGATCAAAGTTACTTGGTCCAAGTCAACTTGGATCGTGTAAACCCGCCTTAAATTAAAGTTTGACATGGGAAAGACGTATGACGTTAATTCCACTTTACGTCTTATTTAAAATCTCTAATAATAAAAAGAAATTGGGAAGTGGAAGTCCGACTTGCAAAAAGTCAAGGTTTGTCAATTTAAGATAAAATCACAAATAAATTTAAATGTAAATCAATTACTCACAAATAGTCCTGAAAGTATCTTGATAAAGTAACACATACCTAAAACAAAAAATCCAATTATTAACTTTAAAGTACAGGTAACAAATAATCCCAACAAAAACACTTAGTATGGACACATCATTTACTTGTACTGGATAAATCAGACCTTTTACTTGTACTAGATAAATCAAACCTTTTACTTGTACTGGATAAATCAGACCTTTTACTTGTACTAGATAAATCAAACCTTTTACTTGTACTGGATAAATCAAACCTTTTACTTGTACTAGATAAATCAAACCTTTTACTTGTACTAAATAAATCAGACCTTTAACTTTTACTGGATAAATCAAACCTTTTACTTCTACTGGATAAATCAAACCTTTTACTTCTACTGGATAAATCAAACCTTTTACTTCTACTGGATAAATCAAACCTTTTACTTCTACTGGAGAAATCAAACTTTTTACTTCTACTGGATAAATCAAACCTTTTACTTCTACTGGATAAATCAAACCTTTTACTTCTACTGGATAAATCAAACCTTTTACTTCTACTGGATAAATCAGACCTAGTAGAACTTACTTAGACAAGGGAAACTTGACTACACCTATAATCTCACAACTTTTTACGCAAGACCTGGCTTATTTTTTTTTAACATAAGTGTTTTTGTTGGGATTTCACTTATTTGTGTAAGCATATATTAGAAATAAAATAAAAGAAATGTGAGGAAATAAAGAGTAGTAGGAATAATAAAAATGGTTTAGAAGAATTGGTTTGAAACACAAAGATAAGGTATGAAACGCGGTAGTTGTTCAAATTAAACTACATAAATAATTATATTGAACAATACTGTTGAATCAGTGTAAACCTTACTTATTCTAAAGTAAAGTACTATAAATGAGATTAGAATTAAGTGTTTAAATGAAGTGACAATTTATTTATTAGTGAGGGGACTTAATTCAAAATAAATACATCATGCATCAAGGTGATGGATCTAAAAAAGATTTTTTTTAGCGAGCATTTAAAGCAGGGTTTACAAGGGGTAGAGTAAACAGGAGAGCAGAGTAGCGAGTAGAGTGCACTCTACTTCCCACTCTACCCATTTTCATTTTGGAGCGTTTACACATAAGCTAGTGGTAAGAATAGTACTCTGAGTTAAAGCTGTTAGTTTACAGTTCGAAATGGTTATTAAAAGTCCAGTCATACAACATGACTTAATGAGCGAATTTTCAAAGAAATCTGCGTATTATTGGCTTATGATAATATAGGAAAATTTTGGTTTAGAATTTGGATGGGCGAAAAAAAAAATGTTTGGGTACACACGGGTACGGGTACCAAAGTCAAAATAGTATTTACCCTTCAAGATACAGATAGTTGGAAAGCTCTTTAAGAGTAAAGTAATTATTGTTATCTACACTTTTATCATATTTTCATATAAAAGGGGGAAAATGGAAAAAAACACGTTTTTAAGTTATTTTGACCCTAAAATGTAAAAATTTGACCCCTAAATGAACTCCAAAAATTCTGGCCAAGGAACTTATCCTTTCTTTTGATATTATTGACATTTTAAAATTTGTTTGAAATTTTTAAGTGCGTCCTAACGGAGATTTCGTCTGGAGTGACACATATATACGTACATAAAAAAAGTGTTAAATTTTAGGAATAAATTCAGAATGGTCTGAAACGGATTTCCATAAAAACATTTTTCACAAATTTTCATTACAAAAATTTTGAAGCCATAGCAATAGCTTAATTTTTTTTTTCGAAAATTCGCTAAAAGAAACTGAACTCAACTTGCTACTTGCTATGAAGACGTTTACACGGGGAGCTGTGTAAGCCAGTCAGAGATATTCAGATTGTATATCATAGATAAAGATTTCTAAGTTAGATTATAGTTGAAACAAGATGTTCGAGCTATAGCCTGATTAAAGCAAGTACAAAGGTGTTTAAAATTAGACTTAATTCTGTAAAACATGAGAAGTTACTCAAAAACCTTGGGGAATAAGTTGTTGAATTTATAAGAAACTTTACAGTAGAGTGAATTCAAGCCCAAGTCTCACAAAACTTTCGAAAGACTCTTTTCAGCTTTCAAGATACGTGTCTTATTTGAGAAAGTTAGTCTCCTGCTCTTAGATTCTCTCTAATCATATAAAGTTTTTAATTGGGTATGAAAGAGGTTGAAGGTAAAACCCAAGCCCGGCAGGAGTATCGAGTGTTGAAAATAATTTCAGCAAACATCCCCTTTCTATTAAAATACAGAGAACACCGCGCCGGAGGAAAACATTAAGAAATGTTTTTTCCCTGAAAATCGTAAAGTCTAGTTTGGTTAAAAGTTTCTCAGGATGCAATAAGAACTTAGAAGAGATTTCTAAAGACAAAAATTAACAAGTTTTGTTCATTACAAGTTACTTGATTTAGAGTACCTTGTATTTAGGATAATTCGTTATTTACACAACGGAATATATCCTAATAAGTAAGTTAGATTATTTATTAAACGGAATAAATTTTTAAAAGTTTAGTTATTACTAGTTATTTTTACTAGTTATAAGAGACATACAATATGAACAAGTTCATTTCAAGTTAATTTATTTATTATTTTCTAGTAAGAATAGTTCAATTTCTACAATAGAATAGAATATGTTCTCATTCAAACGAACCTGTAAGTTGTTATTTATGAAACGAAATGTGTTCTTACTAGAAGTAAATTATACTTTTATAAAACAGAATAAGTTTACAAAGAAATCTGTCCGAGACAACTCAAACATACTTTCTCACGTGTTTTCCATTTATCAGTTGCTTCCAGAAGTCGTAGATACATAATATTTATTATTACTACAAATTTTAGGTTTTTTATATTTCATAATTATTATTATTTATCTATTATTCAATGCCATATTAAGTACGTTTGCATAATTTTTTAAAAAATATTTAACCGAGAATTGCGGTCCATTATCAAAAACAAGCTATGCCAATTGTAGCGAATAATTTTCATAACTCTTCTATAAATCAAATGGGCCCTGAATTTTTCGTTAGTATTAATTCTACGCATTTTGAGAATTAATCTACGTCTATTAATTAAAAATGTTTTTTTTTTGGCTCAGCGAAATCTACATGAATTCGCTGCCAGAGTCTATCTGTAGGTTTTAACGGATGATCTGCTTTCTTGCCCGGCTAATTTATTTTGCCTCACACAGTACAGAGTTTTATTCTAACGTGTCAATATCTTGGGTCTAGCTCTCCAATAACAATGGCATTAGGCTATCTGTTTCATTTAACAACTCCTAAATGACCAATTTGGAGTTCATTCAAAGCATCACTTCGTAGCCGGGAGGCTTACGAGGAACAACTTTCAATACTAAAAATACATTTTTAGAGAAGTTTTTTCGGGTAAGGAGGATCTGGACATAGGTAGAAGAGAGTAAATTTTATTCCAAATTGATTAAGTCATATAATAATAAATACAGAAATTATGGACGTAGTTAACTACTAAAAGTAAAGTTGACGGTAATTTGACAAGTAAATCCTCTTCCTACAAACGGAGGGACAATCAGATAAAAACAATACAGACTTCGGTGCCTCTCATCACTTAGTTAATAATGTGATATGGTTTACAACTGTATCTGAATTAAAAACACCAATTCTGATATCAGTAGCAAACAAGTAAGGCTCGCATCACGTAAGTACGCGAGGCGAAAATCGCCGGTTTCTGTATTAAGGTTAATTATTAAGTGTAATAGTTGCATATTCTTTTTCTACACTTCAAGACCTTTAAATTGATGTATAACATGTCATGGTGACTAAAAACTTTTTTTAGTAGCCCGCCATATTGGCCGTTATCTTGTAAATGTTACGTGTGTTATTTTAATAGTAGCATATTCTTTTTCTACACTTTAAGACCTTTACATTGATGTAAAACATGCCATGGTAACTACAGAAACTTTTTTTTATTCGTTCACCATTTTGGCCGCCATCTTGAAAATATTACGTATGTTATTTTAATAGTTGTATATTCTTTTTCTACACTTCAAGCCCTATAAATTGATGTATAACATGCCATGGTAACTAAAAACTTTTTTTTAGTCACCCGCCATATTGGCCGGGCCGCCATCTTGGAAATATTAAGTGTAAAAACTCCAAAATTTGTCCAGTTGTTTAAAATACCGAGATGTAACTGTATGCCAAATTTCATGTTTCTAGCTATAGAGTTTATGAATTGAAACAAGCCAATGGACAGACAGACAGAGCCGTTATATAAGGTTTCTTTTTTAGGGTGTCGTTGGTAAAACCAAAAAAAAGAAACCCTTATAGTTTCGTACCTGTGTCTGTCTGTCTGTCTGTCACTCTGTACGGTTCCAATAACTTTTGAACCAAAAGAGATAAAAGCGTGAAACTTACCAGTAATAACGATCGTTTTGACGCACACACAGGAAAAATATAGAGAACTCAAAATAATCAGCTGTACAAATTCAAAATGGCGGATAATTCACATCGCGAGAAATTTTTTTTTTTTTAAATTTTGAGTGGGGTATCAAAATGAAAGGTATTGAAGAGTAGATTACAAATATATATACCACTTGGGGGAAGTGTTTAATTTTCGGCGCCATTTTGTCAAAAAACATCGAAATTTTTCGTGTCCCCCCCCCCTAAAATCGTACTTCCGCTGTTACTAAAAATATAGAAAAATATGCAAAATGTGCGGTCTGCTGGGCCATAGAAAAAATAAGATTAGCAATTCGATCTGATGTACTGGAAATCCAAGATGGCGGATAATTCAGGTAACTCGAAAAAAAATATTTTTTTAAAATTTTGAGTGGGGTATCAAATGAAAGGTATTGAAGAGTAGATTACAAATATATATACCACTTGGGGTAAGTGTTTAATTTTCGGCGCCATTTTGTCAAAAAACATCGAAATTTTTCGTGTCCCCCCCCCCTAAAATCGTACTTCCGCTGTTACTAAAAATATAGAAAAATATGCAAAATGTGCGGTCTGCTGGGCCATAGAAAAAATAAGATTAGCAATTCGATCTGATGTACTGGAAATCCAAGATGGCGGATAATTCAGGTAACTCGAAAAAAAATATTTTTTTAAAATTTTGAGTGGGGTATCAAATGAAAGGTATTGAAGAGTAGATTACAAAAATATATAACACTTGTGGGAAATATTTCATTTTTCCCGCCATTTTGTCAAAAAATTAATAATCCCCCCCCCCCTCCTCCCCCTTACTAATTTTGAAGTGGGGTATCAAATGAAAGGTATTGAAGAGTAGATTACAAATATATATACCACTTAGGGTTAGTGTTTCATTTTCGGCGCCATTTTGTCAAAAAAACATCGTAATTTTATATACTTATTTCACTTTTCTACTCAAAATGGAGGTCCAAAAAGTAATTTAAATTCATTAGAAAATTCATAGTTTTGTGTGATTAGTCGAGTGAAACGTATAGAAATGCAGAAAATAAACGTGTTTGGAAGGTAATTGCTAGTTGTGTGAATGTGGACATTCTAAAATATTTGTTAAACTTGGTTTCATCGTCAGATGAGGCAGCAGCAAGCAAAACTCGCTGTGAACCCACATTCTTCTCCGAATTCTTCCACCCATATTTCTCCAGCTTTATATTCTTCTCCAATTTTCAAGTTCTTCCTCTAAGGCAAGTGCTACCATTCATAATTCACTATGTGTTAAACCTTGTAACAATTTGTCTTAAAGAAAAAGCTGCGTGAACATAAAATAATATACTATCATTGAGTTGAGATTATACGGCATACGGTCCGGGCCCAGTGGAGACGCGGTGCGGACTCCCTTTACCGTCACCGTATGACGTCCAACATACGGGCGAGTGTTGGACGACATACGGTGCGGGAAGGATGCGGACAGGTGTGGTCCATCATTTAATGAAATTATCTCATAATAAAGAGACCATAATAAAGACATTAAACAATTATAGTAGGCCATACGTATAAATATGGTTCCATAACTCTTTCAGCAAGGAATGAAAGACGTTACTTTATAACATTTACAGATAACTGGTCCAGATTTTCAGCGGTATTATCTTTTTTTAAGAAGGGAATAGAAAGACTTGAATCACTTAAAGAATATGAAACCATGGCAACAGTGCAATTCGAATGCAAAATAGTAAGAATTCGTTCAGACAATGCAGGTGAATACACAGCTAAAGAATTTAAAGATTTTTGTAGAGAAAAAGGAATTAAATTGCAGTATACAGAACCTTACACTCCAACAAGATGGTATAGCAGAGAGGCTAAATAGAAAACTCGTAAAACAAAAATCACGTCAAGTACCTACTTGCAAGCGAGCTACTAAAAGGGTTTACTCTGTCAAAAAACTCATGTATCGAACTTATTTTTTTGTAAATATATATATATATATATATATATATATATATATA
>KZ651674.1:218260-238315 GCA_001010745.2 Gerris buenoi | reverse complement strand
CGAGTTAGATGAAATTTGGTACAAATGTTCATTTTACCAGTGCCCAGGCTGAGTTTGTCGGAAAACGTTATCCGCCTAAGCGTTCACGCGCAACGCTCGCGTAAACGTAAGCTTGAAAAGACGGGAAAAAGAGTTATTAGGGAAGCCTGTTACTTGACTTATTTTGCTTATTTTTGTTATATATGTCAAAAATGACACTTTGTTTTTTCAATAAATAAAATACAATCATGTAAAATTTCACCCTGATACAAGCAGAAGCTGTAGAGTAGGGAAGATATATATTTTATAATATTTTAAATTAATTGGCCGGGTAGGTAGAAAATAGTCCTATTTCAATCCAAACTCCTTTAACAAACATACTCTTTCAACTTTTTTCTTATATTCAATATATATTTATAGTAAGACGCTTGCTATAATTATACAAATAATGACTTTCTTTTAATTTTGTCTCTTTTCTTACTCCGCCATGTATAAATAGTTAGCAATGTATACGTACTTAGTAGTGTAATTTTATAATTTATATTTAATGAAAAATGTAAGGAACTTCGTTCCTACCGGGTGTCCCGCGACACCGCACGTATTTTTTTTAGTTAACTTTGTTCCTAGTCCTGTTTCTTGTCATGTACAGAGTTATTAATTTAGTTTGTATCTTTATGAGATGGAGGTTATGTTAAATTCCTGGTAGATTCACACATACGGTATCAGTCCGGTCTGGTGTAGGATACGGTCCGCTCCGAGCAGGATCTCTTTCTTTGTTTTTAATTGGAAGAATTCACACACCCGGTCCCAGTCCGATTACGCTTAGCTCTTGGTCAGCTCCGGTGCGACCCAGTTTGGTATAATATAATATAATAATATGGTATATAATAATATGCGGTCCGGTACTGGATCGATACAGTCAATGCCCCTTTGGTCCAGTGTCTGTTTGTCGGTCTGTCGTTATATTTTAGCTTACCTACATATCTTGAAAACTCCACGTTCGATTTGTATGAAATTTTGATGGCAAGTCATAATTAGTCCACAATCAGTCGCATATAAGTTTCAACCTTCTACGCATATTTGTTTGATTCCCACAAGCGTTCAAACATACATTTATAAATACCTATCCCTTCAAAAATACTCAGCTGATTTTTAAGAAATATGGATAGTATGTAGAACGTAGCCCACAGATGGCCACCATATTAGTTTAACTCTCTGTACTCTTTACATATAGCTAAATTGATACTTTTTTTAAATGAATAAATTCATAGCAATTTTGACGGATTTAAAATAAAAGGAATTTAACAATAATAAAATTGTAAAAGGTTAACATTATTTTAGGTATGTTATAGCACACGAGGAAGCTATGTGCCACATTTATTGGCAGACAAGTTATCATCGAATGACAAAAAGTTAAGTCCATGATGGAAGGGTCTATATAACTTTTCTGGCCCTTTTTATGGCGATAACAATTAGAAAAGATCATAAATATTTATAGCGGCATGTTGAAGAGAGGAGATTCGACCTTCGATTGACTGAGGTTTGACCGGACTGTGGTAATAAGTTTGACCGAGGCCTGAGTGTGATCGGACCGGGACCAGACCGGACCGAGACCTTAGGTGTGAATCATCCTTTACTCTTTTCAGATAACTTTAACTTAAGTTTCTCGTTATTAAGCCAATTCTCTCACTCTAGTCGGAAAACTTTTTTTTCCTAGTCCTGTATCTTCTCTTGTACAGTGTTATTCATTTAGTTTTTGTCTTTATGGAAGAAGGTTATGCTAATTCTCCCGCTTTAGTCGCACAACTTTGTTCCTGGTCATGTACCTTGTTGTATACACTGTTAATAATTCAGTGTTTTATTTTCTCGAGGAGGAGGTTGTTTTCTATTTCACTTCAATTTAGCAAATTAAAGCAATTAAATTACTTTTACACAAGAACACAAAAGAAAAGGTGGGTGGGAGAGAATCAATTTATATTTTATAAAAGCCTTTATTTTTTGTTTGGATATCGTTTTGAATGACAACAATGAACGATAAAAAATGAATTTCAAAATGTTTTATTTCAATTGTACAAATATAAGGTAAAGTAAATGTTGTCTGTATATGGTGGAATCAAGAGAATTTAATTTAATTTAAAACTACACGGTAACTGTAAAGATCAGCAATAAAATCAATATATCAGTAGATAAGAAGCTATTTTATTGTTTTATAAAATTGTATTTTTAACGTAGCGAGGAAATTATTTTTTTATTTTTTTAAAAAAGACAAAGGTTATATTTTTATTTCAGAATGCCTAGGAAAAGGTTTATTGCAAGTGAAGTGAATGTTATGACGTCAGAAGAGTTTCAAACCGTATATTTTAGAAATGCATGAGTTTTGGGAAAAGTGATATTTTCAATTATTCAAAAACACAGACGGTTTTCCAGGACTATAGAACGATAGTAACTAAAAATACAGGGTTTATAATACTCCATATCTCTGTACTAACAACTATAATACGTTCGAAAATGGATTTGTGACTGACTAATAGCGATAACTATCTATAACATAAAACCAGCATAGAAACAGTTGATTCTGATCGAAAACACAACCACGTGCAAAATCGCTCTTTCTGCTTCATAGCTTATAGAAGATAACGGAAGCTATGTGATCGTTTTCAAGAACGAACCATTTTTATGTTTCCGATTTCAAAAATTCAAAAAAAAGACAGAAATCCGTTACAGACATCCGAGAACATTATTGGTCCCGTATCTGTCAGTCGGTAAGTCGGCCTGTCTTTCAACTTTTCCGAACCAGCATGTATCTTAAAAACTACCCATTCAATATTAATGGAATTAGTATGGTAAAAAATAATCGTCCAATCAGTCAATAATCCAAGTAGCCCACGGATAGCTGCAGATTAATTTTAACCGTCTGCGCTCCTTGCATTTTGGTAATTTGATACTTTAATTAATGTAGGTAAAACAATTTTGACATTATAAAAGCGGGGGAAACAAATAAATTAGACAATAATGGTTTGTAAAAGCATATTATCATTTGGGTGCATGCTAGGAGGAACCTAGGTGCCACACTGATTGATAGTATTTTTTTATATCAATTGATTGAGAGACAGTATAATGACGGAATCCGACTTGTTTATTTACGCCTATCCTACTATATTACTATTCGTTCATAGCTATGATAAAACAAAGCTGTCATTATTTGTTTACTAACAATCCGCCTAGAGATCTAATTCCTAAGCTTTATTTTTACTACGTTTTTATTAACTTGGTTTCTTGATTATTTACTACTACTATTAACTTGAGAGGTAGTGTAGCCGTGCCGGTTAAACCACGTCTGCTCGGCCATCACTGAATCAAGAGTGGAACGAGATGGGGTTCGATTCCTCGGCGTGACACTCTGATTTATATGGCTCACTGTTGATCACATCATACTCGCTTCGGCGGTACAATGAACATATGTATGATGTGTGAAGTGGCTGCAACTCTACCGCGGGGCGAAAAAAGGGCCTAAGTTATGGCGTAATTGCAAGGTTCGAACAAGTGGTTCGTCCTACCGTTCTAGTAGGAAGTACTAGACTACTACTACTACTACTACTAACTTGGTTTCTTGTTTGTATGTTTGTCTGTCCGGTACAAATCTTGCAATCGAATTTTAACTAACATCTTGAGTAGCTAGACATTTGAAACTTCAGAACAGCTCAGAACACGATGACAATGCATTATTTTAATTATTTTAGTAATTTTTCAGCAGAATTTAATTCGTTTTCAGCAAATTTGCTGCATGGAAAGTTAGTTCGGAAAAAATCCGCATGTTATTTTATTTGTTATGTCATATCCCCAATATTTACAATTCTTCATTTTGACAGATTTCAAATTTAAGATTTTTTATTGAGAGGTAAACATTGAAGGCTCACACAGACGACCGACTTTTAGTCGGCCGACAAAAAGTCGGTAGGAAACGGACCAATAAAAACAATAGAAACAGGTAAAAGTCGGCCGATTTTTTGTCGGCCGTGTGCGGGGTTCCACCTGTTTCTATTGTTTCTATTCACACCGTCTCCTACCGACTTTTTGTCGGCCGACAAAAAGTGGGTCGTCTGCAGGGGCCTTGAATGGCAGCAAAAAAGAATAAGTAAACCAAGTAAACAAAAAATGAATTAATTGAGTTAAAAAACGTAGTATATAAAAAGTTATTTTTATCTTGTAATTATTAAATTCTTTATATTAACTTCGATTTTATTTGTTTGTTCGAGCCTGTCATCTGTCTTTAAAAGATTTGGAGGCCCAACTAACACCCTTTCACCCATCGCATAGACTCTGTACCATTCTAATTTAAAAAAATCACAGGGAAGTACTTCGTCCAAGTACTTTTTAGGGTTTTGTAGATGAGTAAGCATACCCATTTGAGTGTGATCGGACCGGGACCTTAGGTGTGAATCATCCTTTACTCTTTTCAGATAACTTTAACTTAAGTTTCTCGTTATTAAGCCAATTCTCTCACTCTAGTCGGAAAACTTTTTTTTCCTAGTCCTGTATCTTCTCTTGTACAGTGTTATTCATTTAGTTTTTGTCTTTATGGAAGAAGGTTATGCTAATTCTCCCGCTTTAGTCGCACAACTTTGTTCCTGGTCATGTACCTTGTTGTATACACTGTTAATAATTCAGTGTTTTATTTTCTCGAGGAGGAGGTTGTTTTCTATTTCACTTCAATTTAGCAAATTAAAGCAATTAAATTACTTTTACACAAGAACACAAAAGAAAAGGTGGGTGGGAGAGAATCAATTTATATTTTATAAAAGCCTTTATTTTTTGTTTGGATATCGTTTTGAATGACAACAATGAACGATAAAAAATGAATTTCAAAATGTTTTATTTCAATTGTACAAATATAAGGTAAAGTAAATGTTGTCTGTATATGGTGGAATCAAGAGAATTTAATTTAATTTAAAACTACACGGTAACTGTAAAGATCAGCAATAAAATCAATATATCAGTAGATAAGAAGCTATTTTATTGTTTTATAAAATTGTATTTTTAACGTAGCGAGGAAATTATTTTTTTCTTTTTTTAAAAAAGACAAAGGTTATATTTTTATTTCAGAATGCCTNTAACTTTTGTGTATATGTCCTGTGTTTGGGCCCGGAAGTTACGCCAGTGTTTCAAATTTCAGCATTTTAGCTTAAATGGTTCGGGCGCTATGAGCCAAAGAGCGACGGACAGACAGACACATCACCCTCGGCATAAGGGTTTTGAGAAGTATCTACACAACCCTAAAAAGTAATATTAATATTCCTCTAGGAAAAAGCCTCCGGGATTTCCTTGAGGATTTCCTCAAGGAATTTTCTCACTTTTCACAGAACAAACTTCAAGAATCCTGGGCTGCGGAGTCCAAACCACAAGAATTTCCTTAAGGCCATCATGCATAGTCAAAATGTTTGCGCAAACACGTTTGACCATGTATGGGGCTTGTTGTTTGCGCAAATATGATGTTTGACGTCTATGGCCTAAATATGCCCGACATCAGGTATGGGCAAACATTATATTTGCGGAAAATGTTTGATCGTGTATCGGGGGCCTTTAAACGTGAGTATCAAAAAGATGAATTTTATTAAAAATTTAGTAAAATTTTCGAACTCAAACTATATTTTTTATTGTGGCGAAAGTCAAAAATATGAAGCATGGTATCATACATTTCAACTAAAGGAAGATAAAGTCTTTAAGGGAGTAATTTCGTACCTTGCACCCAACACAGCGATTCATCAGGAACTTTAAGAAAGTCTACATTTGTACGTAGCTCGGCAATACAAAACAGACAGGAAGGAAAACTTGTTACCTATATTTTCAATGAAGTCCTTCTTTATTAATTTCCCTTCCCAATGAAAAATGTCTTTATTAATGATTCCCAGACATTCTAAACCTTACTAGTTACCTTGCGCCTACAGATCTATTAGTCGTTTACCAGTTTTCATTAAAATACTATAAAACTTATCTATCACAGAATTTATCCTATCTACGAATCAAAAAATATTATTTTTAATATTCTTCTTCATGTGGGTTTCAAGAACACTTCACTATTCAACAATGTTACCGTGATGTAGAGGGAATCTTATCCACCCTAGAGGAAAATCAGTATTTGTTAGCAAACTTTCTGGAAAGTCAGGTCGATCGAGTAAGGCGCCAGGAAGTGGGGTTCTTAGAACTTTACATAGACTGAAGACTTACCTGGAAATTAGGGACCCTGGTCCTGGTAGCTCGAGTACGAGAGCGAGAGCAGTCCTTTTAATCGTCGAAGTTAAGCAGCATTGGGCGTGGATGGGTGACCACTTCTCTGAATTCGTTTCCCGGACCGGGTCCCCATCAATGTCCACTCAGCATTGTTAAACAAATGGATAGCTGATCGTGGTTTGATAAAAAAAACAAATGACCTGAGATGAGAAAACATGGATTACGGACCAACACTTCATTCATGCATGAAGGGTTTGGCTGTCTGGTATCAATCCAGTATTAGATTGATTCAACGACCTAAATGCATTTACCAATATCCTCTCGTTACCATCCTAATCATTTTTTTAAGAGCCTATCCTCTCGTCATATTCCTGGCAATCCCAGGTGACACCTAAAGAGAAAATGGTTCCGAGACCATCTTAGAGACTAATACTATTGTAATCTAAATTAATGGGATATCACCACTGAGTGTCCTAGTCTGTAATTTATCGGTGCAACATTCGTCTTGAGCGAAACAAGTTATTAATTATAATTAATTTGTATAGTCGTGGCTAGAAAAAGTTAATTGACTTAAGTAAGACAACTAACATCACATCCAACAACACAACATAACATCCTCCTCATAAAGATAACACGGACGGACGGACAAAGTAAACTGACAGTAGATTGTAGACAGAACTTAATAAGAAAAATAATATATTACAATGCATTAAATTACATAGACTACTTGTTCGAACAGAGGAACTTATATTAAGCTAATATCCTTAAAATGGATTTCTGGAACACGGAAAAAATTATTCTAATAAAATTGCAAAGATACAACACCCTGACAAGAAGGGTAGATCAATACTTTCTTATCTTAACATATATTTGGCCTTAGGCAAAGATATAACAGGATGCCTAACACTGGTTTTAGGTTGCTAGTCCATTGTAGAGCTTAACCTTTATCTATGCAGATTGTTTATAAGATTAAAGAGGACCTAAAATGGTTTTAGGGGTTTTGGGATTGATGTAACAGAATATTACACAAACTAATTTTTAGGTCTCTATTGAAGGAACATAATTTTACCGGAGTTATATTGCATGATATTGGGCGTTCCTTTTACAAGCCTACCTATCTATCTTTACCTAAACACATCATTATTTCAACCTTTTTCAGTACAACGTATCCTTGCACAGGTTAGAACAGCGGGCTTCATAGTCTAAAATTAACAATCAGAGGGATGCTCCAGAAAATAAAAACAATTTAAATCTGCTTCGGGGAGCAAAAAAATATAGGTCATATTTTTTTTACGGTGCCCAATATATGAGCTCCAAAGAAAATTCTTTCTTCCAATGCACGTAGTTAGTGAGGAATGGGCAGACACGACTAATGTTGCTTACATATTAACTAATGAACATTAACGTTACATTACTTTATTGTTATATGTTTATTCTTTAAAAACAATTAACAGTTTTTAGTGATCATTAACACACCATAGGGGTGTCGCTGTTGGTTTTACTAAAAAAATTATACTTAAAAAAAAATGTTTGTCTCATTGAATAGAAGAAGTTTGATTTTTTGGTTGGACTAGCCTATATGGAGCATCAAGTATAGAAATGCAAAAACTAACAAATATAATGCATACATAATTAAAGTGTTTCTTGTATATTGATATAAATTGCATTTTGTATGTATTCTTTTTCATTTCATACTCTCTTGAAAAACCAGATGCGCTACATCGAAGCCCAGGTAATCTACAACAGATACATACGCCCATAAGATTCCCAAAATCGACCTGTATACAGCTGTGTCTCAAAATAGAGGATTGAAGATGGAAATTGTATTAAGAGAAAACTTATGAAATCAATAATTGGTGCATTTTTTTTATCAATATACATAGAAAAGACTATACTATTTTGTTGGGTCATTAAGGGTGTAAAAAACGAAGATTACTTCATAAACAGGCTATATTTCACCCCCCTCCGGGGCATAATCATGCCTAAAACATCAATTAAACCTCTTGTTATAATTATTTATACAAATATACTTCAAATTTTTATTTTAGTTTATTTTAGTTTAGTGTTATTTTTATTTAGTTTTAGTTAAAAAATGTTTAATTAAATGACAGAGATGTTTTGTGTAGTGGAATTCATCTTTAACTTTATTATCATATACTTTGTTAAATTATTCAAAATATTTTGGTTTGACTATTAACACATGTGAAACAACTATTGATTATGTTAAGGTAAGATGCCATTTATATCAATTAAATTATACATGTAATTTGAAGTATATTTGTATAAATAATTATAACAAGAGGTTTAATTGATGTTTTAGGCATGATTATGCCCCGGAGGGGGGCGAAATATAGCCTGTTTATGAAGTAATCTTCGTTTTTTACACCCTTAATGACCCAACAAAATAGTATATTGAAAATCAAGGGACAACCATAAAAAACTTATTATTCATAGAAAAGACTTTAATTATATGTGCCATTTTTTTCATTTCTATAAATGATGCCCCGTATAGGCCAGTTCAACCCTGAAACGGGTTTTCTGTCGTGGAATTTTTAAATTCGGAGACATAAAACTCTTTCGTTCTCAAAAGTGAACACAATGCTTCCGTTACCTTCGGTAATCTCGGAAACAAAATGCCCAAAAATTTTGATCCATGTACAGACAAAACTAAAAATGTATATATATAGTATAGACAATGAAATGAATTTCTGAATCATTTCTATGAATGAAGAATATTTAATTGCTTGACCTACATGATAATATGAAAATAATCAGTGATAACAAGCATTAGTAATGGTATATATAGAAAGCGTGTCCCAAGACAGAGTATCCAAAAGGGAATTTTTTCTTAATTTTGGGTCTTGGAAAAAATCAATGGTTAATAACAACTCCTGCTTGATCTTAAACCTTTAAAAATACATAATAATATTTTATCGAGTTTGTGTGCAGGGTGTTCAGGTTCTTAAAACACCCTAAAAACTCGAAAAAAAAATAAAAAATACAGAATACGGTTCATTTTATCTTATCATATCCGTACGATAAGAAGGGTAAACTTGTTTAGTTGTTACTTCTTTATCAGATCAAGATTGAGATAAATCAAATTATAATTATTATTAACAATGGGAGAAAGACAGAAAAAAATATACTTCAGCGCCGGGACTTGAACCACGGGCCTCTATATTTCCAGTATAGCGCTCTACCAACGATGGTTCAAGTCCCGGCACTAGAGTCTATTTTTTCTGTCTCCCATTGTTAATAATAATTATAATTTGATTTAAATTAAAATTTAAACTTTTCGTAGTATGAATACTACCAAAAACTTAAAAATGAAAGATTGAGATAAATTAAAACACTACTCAACATAAAGGACATGTTTAAATAATATAATGCAGAACCTCTTATTATTTAGCACATATTTAGCAATGTTAGTTTGCTTAGTTCTTATCACTTCTTTATCAGTTCATGAGTGGGATAGAAAAATAATCTCATCCCTATAAAAGATACGATGCACACAATATGATTATTATCTCTTATCATACGCAAAAGTAGGTAAGCTGGCATACTTATTATCACTTCTTTACCAGTTCGTGAGAGAGATAAATAAACACTATCACGCAAACTAAAGACCTTTAGTATCTCTTATCACAAGATTATTTTAAGAAAGGTAAACTTACAAATAATTTTTATCACTTCTTTATCAATTCGTGAGTGGTGTAGGATAAATGTAGTAATGTAGCATACAAAAGACATGATGAACAAAACATGGTTTTTAATTTATTATCATATGCTTATGATAAGAAGGGTAAGCTAGCATAGTTTTTATCACTTCATTATCTGTTCGAAGATGTTTTAATTGGTCATCAGAACATTTTCATGTTGAGTGCAACACAACAATACACAACACAACAATTGCAAAGTGCAAACATTTTTGTATCTGCGGCGTACCTAATAAGAGTATAGTATAGGAATAAATGTTGAAATAACCACTACGATAAAAAAATAAATTAATTGAAACCTTATCAATGCGCAACGTTAAAATTATTTACCTTATATTAATATGCGAAAGTTAAAAAAAATATATAAATTCACAAGTTAAGGTTCTAGATGGTGATTAAAATTTTATTGTAATTTATTTTGTGAATTGCGTCATTAAAAAATAATGGTAGATAAAGCTTCAATAGATTTGCTTCAAGATTCTTAATATCTGTAGCTCTAAGGTAATTAATTGTAGTTCACATTTAAGCAATGTCAGGTGAGGTATTTACAACTTGCTGTAAAAGGCAAATTGAGCAGTCTTTTTTCAAAACGTCAACATTTTTACATTGATTAATACCTTTTCATTCAATTATAATATTGGGCATAGTTTTACCACGCACTGCAGTTCATAACACAAAACTTTTTCTCCTTCTTTAAAATAGAAATACAATACTTTATCTTTGAGTTACAGATATTAGTATTGTTATTAAAAAAATTGAGGTGATAACTGACTTCTACATAAGCAAAAACTCAAGAAAAAAGTGGATGAGGTTATTTTACCGAACGTTGGCTAAGGTGTGACGCCTATTCTTGAGGTATCTGTTGTGGTACTTCTGAAGCTCTCCGAGGGTGCCTTGCTCGGCCTGCATCCTCACTTCACGTCTCGTTGATTTCTTCTTAAGGGCTTTGGAGGACGGCGTAGCTGCCGAAGACGTGGACGGCGAGCTTCTCCTATGTTGCAGGGAGGAGGAAGACGATCCGCCGTCCTCCAGAAGTCCGTTATGACAGTTGTCCTCTTCTTCTTGGATGTCGTCCAGTTGTTGGGTGGTCAGAGGCGAGGGAAGTGCGAGCCGGCACCCGTCTAGTGGCTCGCCTTCCGACGAGGCCAGCAGGGGTTTTGGCGATTCGCCGTCACCGGCGACGCCGCAGTCGCCTATGATGACGGACGACTGACGACCGCGAATAGACGCCGACTCGGATCCCCCGCCTCCCCTACAACACTTGCTCAGAGGTAGACCCACCCCTGATGCGCCTCCCAGAAAGACTGGGGTGCACCAGGTCACCTCGACCGAAACCCGTATCAAACCGACAACGTCGATATGAGTCGACGTACCATCACCGTCTACTTTTTCAAACCTCCGACAACAATCTATATGCCGTCAGACTTTAAAAACATCGTCGACACCACATCAACTCCAAGCACGTCCGACGGTCCGTCATCTCCGAGAATACCGTCGTCCGAAGATCCCCCCCACCCCGACCACAATCCTAAAAACCAACTCACGTCACATCACCACTTGGAAAACATCACCAAACCAACAAGTCTCATATACAAGGCTACAACACATCCTTTGTAAAACAAAATTACTAAAACGATAATTCAAATAAAATCACATTTGATCGTCCTTAACACCAATCCGCAACACTTCTGTCTTTTAATCACCCCATCTGATGGAAGCCATCAATTTATACACAGCTTCTGTAAACCATAAACACAAAAGCCGTTAATATATAATATGCAATTAAACTATTAAAGGGGTGTGCATAAAAATTGTCATAATTATTTCAGAAATAAACTGAAGTTAAAAAATGTGATTACAATCCAATCTTGGTTTACCACATTCCATCGTATCTAAATATCTTATTGGTATTGCAAGAATTCTAATTTGGCAAAAATCGAGTACTTCTTGATTTTAGAGATGAGACCACATGACTTAAAGCCTCTCACATTTGAAGATGAGTTTTAAATAATAAAATATTACCGCATTTAAAAATAATTTTACTATTATATCATATATCTAGAAAAATAAAATTTATTTATTATAATGTTAATTCAGTTCTTCATGCTAAATAATATTTTAAACCAAAATTGTATTGTAAAAATTACAACAATTAGAAATTAAAAGACAACATTAAATCTACCTTGAGAAAGTGACCAGTTTCAAAAGTCAAATAGTAACCAGATAAATAAGATAAGAATCTCGAATTAAACCATGGTTGGAATTTGTGCCATGGTTGAGTAATTAAATAAATATAATAAATTATTCATAAATATGTAGAAAAGAATAAAACCACACATTACCACTGGTGATTGAATTTCACTTTATTAAATAACACAACTACATATAAATGTTATAAGTGTTAATGTAGGTACAAGTTTTTTTTTGGACAATGAATTACTTGAGAAAGTTAGTAGTCCATTGACTACTCCTTTCGGCATGAAAATAAAAATTAGGATGACAATAATAATAATAATTTAAGAATGAATAATAATAATAAAGAAATATAATTAATTTAAATAGATAATAAATAAGTAAATCAGCAATTAGATATTAAATAAATGAATAAAATTAGTAATAATAGATAAATTAGAAAATAGAAATTAAATAACAGTAAGATAATAACAATAAATTGTCAATATAAAATCACATTCGTAGCAAGTCTCTGGGCCACTGCCTCTTTAGGCGTTGAGGTGGGTCACCTGGGATGGATTGGGAGGAGAGGATTTAAACAAAAGGATTGGTGTGACGAAGATCTCATAATAGGTAAACCGGTTATGTATTATCTAACACCCATTTGAAAATAAGTAGATCCGTCCTCTAAATTGTAATAGTAATTTGAAAATAAGTAGATCCATCTCCTAAATTGTAATAGTTATTTGAAAATAAGTAGATCCATCTCCTAAATTGTAATAGTAATTTGAAAATAAGTAGATCCATCTCCATTTGAAAATAAGTAGATCCATCTCCTAAATTGTAATAGTAATTTGAAAATAAGTAGATCCATCTCCTAAATTGTAACAGTAATTTGAAAATGTAGATCGATCTGTCTAATATTATTTTAAAAGCCTAATAGTAATTTTAAAGTCAATAAATCCGTCTTCTTATTTCAAATAGCCTAATCATAATTTAAAAATGTATAGATCAGTCCGTCTTCTATTCTTCGATAAGTCTAATAGTAAGTTTAAAGTTGATAGAGCCATATGCTTTTTCTAAAACCCTAATAAATGTTACCATTAGTGTTCTTCTTTAAATCTTTATCATTTTCAATTAATGTGAAATATTAAAAAAAACACACACAAAGCATAAAAAGGACAGGAACGAAGACAGATTGAGAAGTTGAGAAAAAGAAAAATAAATACTACAAAACAATCTTGACTAAAGAAGCAGACAATGGTGTACAACAGTCTCAAGAGAAATGAAAAAACTGTTGTTGCAATTCAGGAACCAAGATGTTGTAAGTTTTAATTAAATTTATGTTATAGTTTATATTTTAGTGAGGAGAAGGTTATGTTAGTCCTTTTTTTTAACTAACTTTGTTACTAGTCTTGTACCTTGTTATTTATTTTTTTTTTTTTATCTTTATCTAAATAGAATTGTGCTGGGAGCAAAAATCCAAGGTAATCAAAGGTAGTCAAGGTAATAATGGGAACCTCTTTCACTCAATAATATACAAGGAGAAAGGATTGTGATGGTGCAAAAATTAGATTTAGGTGTTTCAACGTTAGGTCCTACAAGAGGGTACAAAATAGTTATTTATAAAAAATATTTTGCCTATTTTCTGAAATCAGTCATGCAGGACGCGCTGAGCCAAAACCACTGGGCTAACTACGATAAAATTTGGCGCACATAATAAGAAAATTTACGCCATGAGTCGAACCAAGAAATTAATTTTAGCATTAAATTTAGCGGCACTGCGTAAATGGAGTTAAATATCATTTTCAAATTAAGACTTACACGTGCGTTATTAAAAGCGCCCGCTATCTTTTGTCCTAATCTCCCCTTTTAAACAGTAAATGAATTGAAAAGGAATGAAAAAATGTCCAATTTTGAGAAATGACCGCTATTTTGATGATTTAATAATATTTTAGCGATCAGCGTTTCTTTACCTTTGATGCAACAATACTGGTAGTCTACTAATTAGTCGGACACATTGCTTATCGCGTCCAATTATTATTGGACAATGATCCCACAAGGAATTGAAAGCGTAGTGGTTTATACCCGTTTCGATTTCTAGACGCTTCAAATTTATTTTATTCGATATTTAGTGTGTGTATTTAGTGAAATTGAGGAAACATCTGTACTTGAATAAAAACATTACATAAACTCAGAGGAAATGAAAGAAATATCTATTTTAAAGATACTTCGGCTAATTAGAAGTATCCGTTAATAGATGTTTGTCTGTAATGAAAACAATTGTTGTAATTGTATTGAAATCAATAGTATCACTTCTAGCTTAGATCGTTGCTATAACATTTCTTGTAGCTGATAATAAATATTGAGAGATCCTTAGGGAGCAGTTAGACCCTTTTCGAGAGAACCAATGTTCTAGTTTATGCCCTTTTTATATATCTTTGTGTCTTAGAAAATATATCTTCTTTTTTATCATGGATCTCTACTGTATATTTCTGAATGTTTATGAGTAGCTGTATTCCATGACTACTTTCAAGTTTTATAAACTAAATTTTATATATATATATATATNATGACAAATTAAGAAGCAATAGCTCTTACTTAATATTATATTTTATAATTTATATTAGAATAAATGTTTTGAAGCAAATGTCATAACAGGATCTACCTAAACAATGTTACTAACAATATTGGCAGCAAAGGTCATACATAACAGGATTTACCTAAACAATGTTTCTAACAATATTGACAGCAACGATCATAACAGGATCTACCTAAACAATATTTGAGGGGGTCAGTGCTAAAGTGGGCCAAGTCCATTTTTTTAAAATAAAATGAGATATATTCTAAAAGCTTATACTGTATATTTTAATAGGGTTAGAGTGTTATAATTGTTAGTACCATGGGAAACTCACAGAATGCAGTAGTTTTAATGAGCACTGAAGAATTTCTATTTGAATTTGCTCAGAAGTTTCAGAGCAAATCTGAACCAAGTCACAGTAGCTTCCATTTGAAATGTCATAAATTGGATTCTTTTAAGGTATCAACCTAAAATCTGTAAAATATATTTATTAATGAACTAAACTATAGAATTATCAAATTAATTAAATTCATAATGCAATAGTAATTAGCACTGAGTAAATTCACAAAAGTGACTGTAACTCAAAATAAAGTTTGATGGACTTGGTTCACTTTAAAACTGAATCCCCCCAATTATTCTATTTAAATATTTAGAACTTTATGAACAGCATTACAATACTTTATATATTTATTTATTTAATACTGAACCCCCCAATTCCAACTACTGGTGTAAAATTCTTAAATGTTAACTGGAGGGAAAGAAGCGGTATTTTCCTTCTTTATTCCCGTGTCTTTTCCTATCCCCGGGTTAAAATTGTAATTACCTTTGGTAATTATATTATATGTTAACATTCAAAATAGGAGACCTTACTCAATTATTAACTTCCTAACTTTAGAAGATCGGTCTGGGATCAATTACCCTTTTTTTTAATTTTCCTTATGTTCTCCTTAGAAATAAAATTTTGTGCAATCCCTATCGGCAGATATCAACATAATTTAGAAATTATTACACCACGTATATACTCGAAGATTTTATTTTAGCGAAAGTGGTGATAATTATGTTATAAAGGTTTAGGCATAGTAAGATATGATTTACAAAAAAAAAATCATTTTGATGATTTATAAACTATGTATTTAAATTAATATATGTTTAAAAAAATTAATCTCAATATTTTTTGACAGCAATTAAACAGTTCTTCCTCCATAAATGTCCACGGAACATAAAATATTGTTTGTAGCTTGTTCTGCAATTTTGGTTAAATACATTGCTTGTTTTATGAATTTAAGTCTGAATTAGAATCAGCGTGCATTTTTCCTGTATTCTAAAAACGTTATAGGTAAAAAATTCCTCGTTAGTAAATATGAGTAAATACTCATAGTTTACCTAAATCTCTACTTGAATTTTAAAACAAAGTCCAAAGTATAAATGTATTAAGTTATATCATTTATACAAAAGCCTTATCAGCTTGTTCTGCTTATAACCCCTATTCTTCAAAACAAGTTGATAAAATTTACCAAACTTAAGAAAGGAAGTTCATTTTTAGATTCCATTGAAGGGCTTGTTGGACACAACTCAGTGTAGTAGCAAAGGTATTAACGAAGGCAGCCGAAACTTTTGGTTGCCATCCCTCTTAAGTACATTGAGAGAGAAATATTCAAAAGCTTCCCTATATTTATACCTTAAAGTTAACTCATAGCAACGGAATTTCAACTTCAAACTTTGCCCCTTGCAAGACCCAAAAGGGGTTTTCCGAATAACTCTAAACTAGTTTTCCCCAAAACCTCATTTCAAATATCCCCTACACCTAAGTTTTCTAATTCGTAAAAAATATTACATTTTTATATCACCCTACAACTTTTTTCATTTTATATTAGAAAAAAAACAACTAGTTTTTACTAATACTTTTTTTTACTTAAATTGTGTAAAATTGTTGAAATAAAGACATTAGTAGTGTATTACACTATCATCCCATCATACATATTTAAAATACTACTTTAGTTGTAAACACGCGAGTTTATTGAAGCGAGCGTAAGCGAGCTTTTTACATTCAACAAACTATGCATCATGTTTGTCTGTCTGTAACGTTTACGTGTCCGACGATAACTTGAGTAAAAGTTGACCGATTTAGTTCAAATTTGGTATGTTCCTCTGACAAATACTCAGGCTCAGTTCGTTGGACAGCGTGATCCGTCCAAGCGTTCGCGCGCAATGCTCGCGTAAACGTGAGCTTCAAATTTAAAATTGGAATTTCAGAACGGGAAAAAATTCTATCATCACCTAATCGATGAGACGAACATTTGTTACAAATAACATTTCTTAGTAAAACCAACAGCGACACCACTATGAATTAATAAAGATCGCTAAAATTACTAAAGCGGGCCTAATCGTTTAAACTCGAGAAAACAACCTTTCTACCGATAACTTACGTTATAACTCAACGATTTTAATAATACTTCATATACATCGTCTAAAGTACAATTGAAACAGGCATGTAAAATTTCAACTTGATACAAGCAGAAGTTTTTGCGTAATGAAGAGATACGAGATACATTTATAAATATTGTTTAAAATCTACGGCAGGTGGTTAAGGTTCTTATAGTCGTGTAGTGTATAGATTTGTTTAGGAAGTAAAGCTTTGTACTGAATACCCCCACTCTAGCTCACACTTTCCTCTTCCACTTATCTTTAACTATGACATTCATCAGGAATAATTAATTTCAATATTTCATTGCAATACGCTCGCTTCAATGATAGAGCCACGCGATGCCTAGTATAGTACATTTCAAAACATTACATCAGGTAAAAATAGCATCTAAAGCCTAAAAGATAAAAAAATACTAATTTAGTACTTCTATAAATAATATACGAAAAAAATATTTAGTTGAAAATGCCTTCATTTTTATAAAATAATTTATCCTTCAGGAGTTTTAACTTATTAAACAAGAAATATAATTTTATATAAAACATTTTTCATAATCTTCTTTAAAGAACATTACTTTATTATCTTTTATATTTAATGTTTTTAAAGGATTTGTCCTTAAAGCTGAATTTTGTTTTAAAAATTAATCTTTTCAGAGATAATTTAAATATTTTAAAAAATAAATTATATAATGCGGTTTTTGGTTATTTTATTTAAAAACTTTTTTATAACTACTATTTTTATTCTCACATGAGCACAATATACAACAACACTATGCAAACGTATTTAATACACACGCCACGCCATATGCTATTACAGAGGCTCCTTAATAAACAAAAACAAATTTTAGCTCTTTAGCTTAAACGATTCTGGCGCTATGAACCAAAGAGCGACGGACAGACGGACACATTACCCTCGGCATAAGGGTTTCGAGAATGATCTACGAAACCCTAAAAACAAAACACACGTAACGAAGTACTCACATTCAACACAATACTCCAACCTGCATGGACATATGGCATCGAATTATGGGGCTGTACGAAACGTGCCAAATCCTACTACAACATCCAATCCTTATGATCAAACATCCTCCGAACCATAGTAGATGCACCCTACTAGGTCTTCAAACATGTACACAACGACTCCTATTCCCATTCGTTCGAGACCTAGCTGTTTCCCGCTATGGATCCTTCCACCACCTTCTCCCTCCTCTCAAATCCTCTTAAACGAAACCATTCCTGATATCCCTCCTAGACGGGTTTTAAGTCTCGAGAGTTAAAAACCTATGTACCATAACATAAATAGAACAAAAAATAAAATAAAAAATAAAAAAATAAAAAATAATAATAACCTAATAAATTTCAAAGACCAATCATTGCTGCTTTAACAATAAAATTGTAATTGCAATAGTTTTCTTATTAATGTCTCTTCCTCTTTCTTTTAATTTACATTTGATCTATTGATTTTGTCATTTTAAAGTATTTACTTTTGCAGAGGGTTTTCCATTAAAAATAATTTAACCTTAACTAATTTGATAGCAATTACCTTTTGCTTTCGAGCTTACCGAAGGTATACGGAACCTGTGATCGTTCTGAAGAAAAGTTCCGATGAAGGTTATGTTACCGATTTCAAAAATTCCAAGATATAAATCTGTTTCATAAATCAGGGAACAGTTTTGGTCCCATGTCTGTCTGTCGCTCAATTTTTGCAAGTTTTTCAATATATCATAGAAACAAATCGTCCGATTTTAATGAAATTAAGGTTAATAGATCATAATTATCCCAGTGTTTGTCCCATATAAGGTTCAACCTTTTACGCCTGTTTGTTTCATTGTTTTGCCTGATTTAACATAAAAGCGGGGGAAGAAGTAAGTAAATTAGAAATAATGTTTAAAATCATAACAACATATAAGTACGTTATAGAATGATCTCTAACCTACATCTTTAAGTATATACTTATCCGATTTTTAAAGAAATTTTGATAGCCTACAATCACATTCAACCTTCTGAGCTTAATATATTGCGCTAAATCGGTACTTTTATTCATGTAAAATATCAAAACAATTTTAAATTTTTTTTAAGGGGGGGATTAAAAAAATTAGACAATATTGGGCATTATAAGCATAACAACAATAAAATAAGTGATATTATACGAGGAAGCTATGTGCCACACTAATTGACAGTTGACAGGCTATTTTTTACCCATATTACAAGAATCCTCTTCAAACGTACATTAGGGGTGTCGAGGTTTCTAATATTTTTTATCTGTACAATTATTAAGAACATGGTGGTATTAAATTTCAATCTTGATTTAAAAAAAAAATAATAAAAGGTATTTATTGTGACTTATATAAAAAAAAAGGAAAATTGTCTCCAAACTGCGATTCCTAGGGTATTTAATTTATTCATAATAACGGAAAGAATATTGAGAAATATAGCGCTTATTTTTCTTCACGAGGCTTTGGAAACGAACCATTTCATTTAATTGCTTGGCATACATGATAACAGGGAAAAAAGCCCATGTTTTCCCCAAGGTGAAAACTAGGGTACAAAAGGGTTAAGGTTACTATGAATATATATATATCAGGGGTGCAGAATATGTTTGACTACCCCAAATTTCCCCAGAACATACATTTTTTCATTAAAATTTCCCCAATCGACCTTTGCGTTGTTAACCGGAAAACAGCCTATCCTTATTGTAACGTTTACTTAGTAATTCTACTGATGGTCTAGGTACGTTGTTTGTTTCTTCTTCCTTGCCATTCTCAAAACGCACAATTCACCTGTTGTTTACTTTTGAAAGTTGACAGTGTGCACTTAAATATACCTGCTATAATTATATAATGCTATAATAATTACATGTATTATTATAGTAGTAATGCACGCGGTACTCAGGTAATCACTTCGGAGATATCTGATAAAAATAAATTACAAATTATTTCACACACTGTCTATAAAGCG
>KZ651674.1:165033-193315 GCA_001010745.2 Gerris buenoi | reverse complement strand
AAAAAAAAAAAAAATTATGCATAATGAAGATTGAAACAAACCGCAGTTTGTTCTCGATATTAACGGAGATAATTAGCCGTCGCCGAACTTTTGCTTGTATATTCCTGTTTATTATAGTTATGCTATGTCGTAAATTCGGTTTGACGTGGCATAATAATAGTTTGAAGTTAAAAAAATTACGAATAAAAGTATATTGATGTGTAAATTCCATACATTAGATTAGAGGAATCCTCAAATCCAAAATCCAGATGTTTATATTTTAACAATTACAGAGTAGCTTTTATTTTGTCGGAGTAAAATAACTAAAGATGGAAAATTAGTCAGTCATTCTTCAGAATATATAAATTTTTACATTGAATATCTCTATATTTACTAATAATGAAGTTAAAATACTTCACCACAAATGATCAATAATCAGACGGCGTAATGCAGTCTACAGTCTACACCACAACTTGACATAATAATTTCCTTTGATGTATCCTAAATCCTAACCATTATGTACTGATCTCTATATATACACAGTTTAGGAGTTGAGACAGAGGTTTAAGTCTGAATCAACATGAGAAAGAACTTTGAAAGAAAATGATCCAGTGTAGGAGTTCAGTGGAATGATCACAATACTTTTGCTAACCTCAGTAAGAATCTTTTATATAATCGAGTTATATAACGTTTAAACTTCATGTGCTATGAGCTGGGATTGAACCAGTGACCTCCACTACATGAAGTATAAACTCTACCACTGAGCCATCCCACTGTAATGAATTTCATAGCATAAAACTTGCTATTTAAACAGTAAATATCTATTTAAATATTTTAATTATAACTAATTATCTCTCAGCTCTTTTTTCAACCATATTTATTTGCCTGTTGCCACAGGCTTAACGGCTAGTTCTTTATAAACTATTAAATAAATAAACTTATATTTTTGAGGTACAAATATTTTCTAATATAATAAACATTTTATAAATAACTTCTATAAGTAAATATGAATAAATTATGTGCAAAGTTTGTGTATGAAATAAAAGCTTCATCTGTTAGATAAACTGCAGCGTTAAAGAGACAATATTATGATGGAGAAACACACAATAAATATAAAAAACAAGAAAGCATGTTCTGTTATTTTTACAAACTTTATATCACTGTCGAATTGGCAAGAAGCTGTCACAGTAACAATGGGAATTCATTTTAAGATTTATGACCGACAACTGTTGGCTAATTATGACCTTTGAAGTACAATTACCCATTCTTTATGACCACCCGCTGGTTTCAAGCCAACAAATACAGACATTTGAAAGAGATGTGTATTGTATTCATGTGTTTGGTTTTTGTTTTTTTTCACTGTAAAAAAATGTTCGGCTCCTAGAATTGTAGTATGTCTGTGAATAATTGCTTTTCATTCAAAATGTGTGTATTGTCTAGAGGTCTAGAGCAAAATATATTAAGTTAATCAATGAGATAAATGTATTTTTGATCTTATTTGTTTCTTTCTTTGAAAAGAGATTAGTTGATTGTCAATAGTTTGTCTAGAGTTGAGAAATGTGAAAGAGTTTGTGTAGGAGTTAAGATAGAGGTTTATATCTCACTCAAGAAGAGAAAGACGTGTGAAAGAGTTAGTTTAGGAGTTAAGACAGAGAAGACAGAGGTTAATATCTGACTCAAGAAGAGAAAGACGTGTGAAAGAGTCAGTTTAGGAGTTGAGACAGAGGTTTAAGTCTGAATCAACATGAGAAAGAAGTTTGAAAGAAAATGATCCAGTGTAGGAGTTCAGTGGAATGATCACAATACTTTTGCTAACCTCAGTAAGAATCTTTTAAATAATCGAGTTATGTAACGTTTAAACTTCATGTTCTATGAGCTGGGATTNAAGAAAAAAAAAGGATTATATTATTATTATTTTTTTTTTTTTCCTTCAAATGTCTGTTTAATTGTTTAAAATGAATTACAGGCTGAAAATAAAATTAACAATACAATAAAATTTAGTCATAATATGTTTTGTCCCTACATGACATTTCAAATAGAATTTTTCTGTACTGAAATTTAAAAAAAAATAAAATAAAATAAATAAATAAATAAAAATAAAAATATTATGGCAAAACTTTTGAAAATTTACCCATGGTACAGTATGTCCCCAATTCGAGTAGCCTAAGTAGATGTAAATGAAAAAACAATCGTTTTTCGAGAAATAGTTACTTTTTATAATAGTTTTTGCTTGTTTTGAAATAAATAATTATCATATTTAAAATTTCGTACTATGTAAAAACCCAAAAATTACAATTTTAAAAATAGTTCTAAGAGTAAAGTGAGGTTATTTTTGATTTTTAGAAAAATGTTACTGTTTAAAAAATTGTTAATTTGATACCCTAAGGTAATTTATGACATACAAAAGTGAAAACAATCATGTCAGATATATCTCCTCCCTACTGTCCCCCAGTTTGGGTTGCCTACACATGTAAATTCTAAACAAATTCATTTTTCGAAAAAAAGTTACTGTTTATAAAAATGTATGCTTGTTCTAAAGCGAAGATTAATCCTACAAAAAATTGTGTACGATCCACTCTGTACCCAAAAAAGTACAGCTATATAAATTTATNTAGTTTGAAATTAAAAAAATTACGAATAAAAGTATATTGATGTGTAAATTCCATACATTAGATTAGAGGAATCCTCAAATCCAAAATCCAGATGTTTATATTTTAACAATTACAGAGTAGCTTTTATTTTGTCGGAGTAAAATAACTAAAGATGGAAAATTAGTCAGTCATTCTTCAGAATATATAAATTTTTACATTGAATATCTCTATATTTACTAATAATGAAGTTAAAATACTTCACCACAAATGATCAATAATCAGACGGCGTAATGCAGTCTACAGTCTACACCACAACTTGACATAATAATTTCCTTTGATGTATCCTAAATCCTAACCATTATGTACTGATCTCTATATATACATTATACATATAAAGAATATCTTCGTTAGATGTAACACAACCTTCTTAACCATTGTGTACGAAATATAGGAAATAATAATAAAAATAAAACATCCTTGCTCGACGTACCTTAATAAAATAAATAAATTATCTATTAGATCCAACGAGTGATTCATTATAAGGTAGAAGTGATTATATTAACAATACTCCCAGTAAATCCACAAGAAGAGTGTAATCCACTTAAACAGTATACTACAGAAGTTAAGATTCTCCTTTAACACCGCATTTAATTCCATAATTGAATAGCCGAGTACGCCTGTCACTCGTCAAATGTCAAATTGGAACACCCTCTTCGCGATAGAAAACCAGTATACTCAAAACACCCTCCTACCCCCACCTAAAGCCTTCCTACTTCAGCGCTTGGTTAAATGCATTAGTATAAAATTAAGTTTGTTACGGTCGAGTTATTTTGAAATGGATCAATATGGAGGGTTTTCGGTTTGATATAGAATCAAACCTGTGTCTATTGACAAGACGTTGACATTAGTTTACCTCGAAGAACGTTTCCCCTCACAGACAAGGTTCTTCTATTATTCAAAGGGATCTAGGACAAAGTGTAATTTACCTGATGGATTTTTTTATAAATTAAGAAAATATGTATTATACTCGAACAACTTTATATGGCTTTAGTAAATAAATTCGTTACTTAAATATAATGTAAATACTATTAAAAATTTAATTTATAAACACGTTGTTTATTGAATCACTTTCTTTTTGAGCTAAGCAGCGAAACTCTAATACTACACTTTGCATTTCGTTGGAAACATTCTCCTCCTGAACGGCTGTAGCGATTGAAACAAAATTCGGCACAGTTATAGAGACCAACCACAGGAAGGTGTAAATCTGAAATGGTTCAAATTGGTTACACAGGTGTAATGGGTACGGGGTACAAAAGTCATAATAGTATTTGCCCTTCATGGTGCATGTCGTTGGAAAGCGCTTTAGGAATACAGTTATTGTTGTTATGTTCACTTTTGACATATTTTCATTTAAGAGGGGAGTAAAATAGAAAAACAGGGGGGGGGGGAATGCTTTTTAATTTTTAAAAAAAGAAGTAATATCACTATGTTTGATCCGATTTCAGCTGTTTATAAATAAAAGAGTTTATTGTTTAAGATTAAATTGCACGCTCAGCTCAATATTGCAAGCAGACAACTGCATTGCACACCTAGTAATAAAAGAGATTAAATATTTATCTTAGTTAACTTTATCCAAAAAGTTAACAGTTATAGTTAAAAGTGACCCAAAAAGAGGTATCCACCCTGAAAACCGCAGAAATGAGATTTCTAAGGAGAGTAAAAGGGAAAACCAGAAGGGACTGTACTAGAAACCAAACCTTCAGAGATAACCTGCAAGTTGACTCGTTAAAAAATATGGTGGCTTCAAACCAATTAAGATGGTTTGGTCACATGAATGAAGAAGGAGCGCTATCCCAAGCAAGCGTTCGAAGCAAGACCACAAGGAAATAGACCCAGAGGGAGAAGAAGACTTATTTGGGTATATAATGTGAAAACCGCACTTCAAGAGCGAAGAGTAACCTGGAATGAAGCCCCGAGATGGCAGAAGATAGATCCCGATGGAAATCTATGTTTCAATCCTCTACTCTAAGTCTACACCATATACGGTAGAGAGGACGAGATTAAGTAAGTAAGTAAGTTAACTTTGTCCCTAGTATTGTTTCTTGTTATACGAGTATACACGTACAGTTTTATTCCTTTAGATATTATCTTTTGGAGAAGATTATGTTAGTTGACACACTTAAGTTAATCCTAATGAAGTTCTTTATTTATTTTGCATTAGTTCTTTAAGATTTTAATGATCTTAAGAAGGGGGTTATTTAGCTATCTCACTCTAGTTTAGACAATTAACTTTGCTCCTAGTCTTGTTTCTTGATATATTTTGAGTTATTCTATTAGATATTATTTTTCGAAAGGAGGAGGGTATCTTAGTTGTCTCACTATTGCTATGTACAGTAAGTTCTTCTAATTATTTATTGACTCACAACTTATGTTTCAAGTAGTCATTATGATCACAATGTTTGTCATTCTAATGACAAGCGGCATTTAGTTAAGCCAGAGAGATTTTTCTGCCAAGTAAGTTCCTTTATAATTTAACGGTATAACCATAGACCATATTGTAATTTAGCTGTTGGACTATTCATTATTTATAAAAAAACTTCATTTAGATTCTATGTAAATTTCTTTTTCTATTTAATTCTATGTTAATACTTTTAAAATGTAATTTACATGATTGTTTTAAATAATTAACATTTCTTAATAGACCTAAAGTTTTTCTTTCTCTTTAGTGCGTTTAGTTAAGATTGTATTATTTATTTTGTTGTTTTGTTTAAAGAGAAAATCATTACATTTAACACATTAACAATATTTATATATTTCTTTGTTAGACATTAATTCAATACAAGAGATAAAACACAAAGAATAGTAACTTTACAAGTACATAGTTAAAATGTACTTTAGAACACATAGCACCAGATAACACAGCATCTGAACACTAGTATAGATTATAGATTATTTAAACTGTCCTTTTAAATAAAATAAAAATGAACAGTCTAAGAATTTACAATACCTAATACCTATTTAAATTCAAACGGTTCAAATATAATTGGTGAATTTGTGAAAATAAATATATCAACTACGCTAACTCTCAGACCTCAACTGACATCGCAAGTATGAGATATATAGATTATTTATGAACGCAGCAGCGTTCCGCCCCGCCAAGTCAAAAAGTCAAAATTTCACAAAAGCTGCCAGTGTATATATACTGTAGGTGACAAACTAGGGGTTTTGAGGGTCCGCAGCGTGAAATACGTACAAGCTACCTAAATAATTTTTTAATATCTTTGAAGGCCGTGTCCTGTAGATCAAAAATAAAAAAAAATGGTCAAAATCGGCCAAGTAGAAGTAGAGAAAAATAGGTTTGAAAATGGTAGTTTTGATGACTTCTTCTTCTTCTTATTCTTATTCTTCCTTCATTTTATGTTGACGCGCCTACAGCCTAAACTACTGAACCGATTTTATTGAATGAGGGCTTTTTGGATTCGTCTAGAACCCTAGTGCATTCCTAGATCAAAAAAATTGAGATAGCTCATTCCTACGCTGAACGCGGAGCGAGAAACCAAGCTAGCGAGCAGTCATTTTAACGTTGATCCACCTACAGTAAGGTGGGCTCTAAACAGTTTAGATTTAGAGAATCATTCATAGGAACCGTTAACCGTACAAAAAGTCATGAAATCTGACCAAAAACCACTTGTGTGGTAAAAAAAACACCCCGCCAAGTCTGTGGTCCAAAAAAGTTGTGAAATCAACTTTCTGTCCCGCCAAGTGATGTTGGCACTTTCTCCTGACCCATCACTAACAACATAAATACTTTTCAGCTTCTTCTCCTTGGCGGTGTGCCTGCAGTACTACCCAATGTTAACTGGTTGTATTCCAGGCATCCTCTGCAAAGAAAGTAGTAGTTGCATGGGGTCATTCCTTGAAAGCTCAATAATTTGTATATTACTTATTTCTTTTTTATTTGCTTTTTGATAATGGGAAAGATTTACAGCAATGACCATTGTGGCATCGAGAAGAGCCTTTAACAACACTTTAAAAGGCTTTCCTCTCTAATATGTGCCTGCATATTGTTAGTACTAGTTGTCTAGAACTAAGACTATGAGGTGAACAACTATCTTTCCACACAAACCTCATGTGGCAAATGTGAAGGTGAAACAAGAAATTGTATTCGTGTTTGAAGAACATAAAAATTCCAGTTTCAGGAAATGGCAAGGTACACCGGCAAGGAGAAGAAGCTGAAAAGTATTTATGTTGTTAGTGATGGGTCAGGAGAAAGTGCCAACATCACTTGGCGGGACAGAAAGTTGATTTCACAACTTTTTTTGGACCACAGACTTGGCGGGGTGTTTTTTTTACCACACAAGTGGTTTTTGGTCAGATAGATAATTTATTTAGAGAAGCAATTTTAAAAGGATGATTTTCTTAGTCCATAACTTCTAGAAAAATGGCAGTCATTCTTTATATTTAGAAATAAGAGGAAACAAGTATTGTTTCAAGGCCGCAGAAAAAATCGTATAAACCCTACACGAAGGTCATCAAGGAAGTGTTCGAGAAAAGCACGAATTAGGGTGTGGTGGCTCTGACATAAAGAAAGTGGAAGACATTTTTTGTTACAACTATCAGGTTTGTGGAGAGAAAAGATGTAATCCGGTAGAACCACTGATTACCCCGGGGCCGAGGGAAGTCCCGGTCAGGACGGACATTTTTACGGTAGATAGTAAAAATTATTTATGTATTCAGGACTACTTTTCCCCGTGTCCCGTGTTGTTACCACTTGAAAGAATGACTTCTTCGCATATAATAAATATAATATATACATTTCGATGCGACCAGGCTTTTGTAGGTAAGCATGCAATTTAGGGAATTCGAGGATGATTACGGGTTTAAAATTACCACCACCAGCTTAAGGTACCCAAAAGACTTAAGGGACCGCACATTAGTCAAAAGAGTTAAGGTCTTCCCAGAGTGAGCATGAGATTCATAGGTGTTTAGAGAAACGATCTAATAAGGGTGATTTTTTAAGTCCAGAACTCCTAGGAAAATGGCTCCATTCTCTAAATTTAGAAAAGAGGTGTATCGCAGGAGTACCGATTCTGCCCCGCAAACAAGACAACACTGCAACACTGAGTCCCGGAGTGGACTCAATTCTTGTGCTTGTCGTTCTCATGACATAAGAGGCATTTACTTAACCAAGAAAAAGAGAATTCTACGCCAAGTAAGTTCCTTCTATAATTTAACGGTACAAACTTAGAAAGGAAATTGTTGAAGGATACCGCCGATTGACAGCGGATGACATTTTTGCGATGTTTCCACAAATTTCAAGATCTCTCTTACACAAGGCAATTGCAAAAACGCTGCAATGCGTAAGATGGGTCTTGAAACAACTGAGAGAGCAGCGCAATTGAATCGGGTCGCTGGCGCTCGTGAATTCCATGAGCGATTTGAATTGGAATGTGACGATTTCCTAAGCTCCATTTTGACTGGTGATGAAACATGGTGTCTTTTCACCATCCTGAAAAATCACATGGGTAGAAAATTTTTGCAACCGACGCCGACGTGGAGGTGAAACAAAAGGTCTTTAAGTGGACGAAGCAGACTGCGGGAGAGTTCTATGAAGAGAATGGCTGAAAATCTCTACCACAGGGCTAGTAAAAAGGGTACAAACAAAGCCTTGATTGCTAGGTTCGAGCAAATGGTCCATCATCTAGTATTAGGACTTACTACTACTACCTTTACTCCTAATCAAAGTTGATTACTCTTTGTCATTACAATACAACATTATCAACAGTATTTAGATTTTTTCTTTGGCTCTGTTGGCAAAGCCGAGGACCCTTAGGGAAGCCAAAAAAGCATCCCTTAAACAGAAAGGGTTGAAGTTGAGGAAGGTGCATTACTTGTTAACGGACATTTGTCTGAAGGGTTGTTATATGAAAGAGGAGGGCGTCATGAGAACAAATATAAAGACTCGGTTTATTTATGTACCAATTCATATTTGCGTCGTATTGTTAAAAATTGCGCTTTCGTGTACTCCCACTCTATTAAAAATAAAATAAATCAAAAGAAAAACTCACATGTTAACGTTGGCTTAAACTAAAGTGGAATGAGGATGCGACAAGAGTGTAGCCACTATACGGAGCCCACTTGTGACGTGAGAAAGAACCGCCGATGTTGGATCAAACATTTACAAGAAGCTAGGCAACAGCATGAATAAGCTAGGGGAAAATGCATAGTTGAAGGATATCAATAAGTACTGTATAAAGCCACCATCCTTTTCACCATATCAGGTGAAAACTCTGCAAATAAATCGTCATCCACTGATTTCATTGAAGCCAACTCCCATGAAGAGAAAGAATATCACTAATTTCTATTGAGTTCATTCACTATGTCGAAGGCTTAACAGATATAAGAAAAGAATTACTGGAAATTAACATACCTTATTAGTTCTATGCTAAAAATAATATACAATTGTTTTTAATAAAGACTACAAAATCATGAATGAAAACCTATGTTACTTTAATTATTACATTATAGAAACACGTTTCAACAGGTAGCTTCACTGTGGTTTCATAGATTTATCGACCATTTATGCCTTTTTCTTCGTTCCCTTACACCTCTATCCTGTACTGTAAAGGATTTACGCAACTTTGTGTAAAACTATTGGAAGCCGATGTACAAGTGTTATGTGCTGTAAGAGTTCAATAGAAAGTAAAGATCAAAAAATTCAATTTCTATCAAAAATTATTTATTTACTGAATTAAAACACAATTTTAAAGATAAATCAGTATATTGTGTGATAATAAGTATATGCAACATAACAGACCTGTTTAGGGATTAACTATTTAAAAGAATTACTAAGTAATGTCATCGTAAGTACTAATTATTTTATACACTCTTGTATTTTGAAATTTTAACAAAGTAAGAAAGTAAAGGGTCGGTGCGGGAAATAAAAGTGTAATGTTTTAAGTAGTAATGCCAGGCCAGAGCCGAGAGAAGGTTAAGAGGATTTTCCAATGCATAATTTATTCCGTCAAAAAATATAATATTTAAACAACACGAAACCTTCGACAACAGTGCCAATGAATTATTTAACTAAAACATAAATTAAGAGATTATTATAGCCTAAAAAACTATAACTTAAATTTATTTCTAATCTTGTTATAGTTATATACAGTGTTATTCTTTTACAGTCTGTTCCAAACGAGAGATAGTATGTTGACAGCGCGGGAAAAACTAGCAAATGGGGTGGGGAGGCCAATGAGAGCTCGAGATTTTCCCGGTCAAAAGGTTGGGCCAACTAGGCAAAGATAAATGTTTTTTACCTCAGAGGTTTGCCAATCTGCGTGTCACTCGATTTCCCGCGCCGTCAACGCACTATATCTCATTTGGGACAGACTGTAAATTCATATCTTTATGTGAAATATACATACTTCCAGATGTTATATCCCTAGTCTAGTTTCTTGTTATAAACAGTTTTTACCTCCATAAGGAGAAGTTATAGTAATCTAGTAAGTTAACTTTATTCCCGTTCGAAATTTTAAGTTTTCTTGTCGATATGTTTTAACTTAATTGAGACTTAAATAGAATTTAAGTCTCTTGATATGTTAAATTGAATAATAATACTTAATTTATATAAGAATTATTAAGAAATATTTTTCTTCTTGTGTGAAAAATATTCGCTCCGAAATTTGTCCCCAAGGTTTCAATAGTCCTCTTATCAAACCTCGGACAAATGTTTAAACTATGTTAACAAGGTTTAAACTAAATAAGGTGATTGGATAGAGGGGGGATCAATGTCGGCGAAAAAAATGAGATTGAATCTAGTTGAGAAGGATATAAGATTATACCCAAGACAAGTGATATCAATTGATAATGGAGGTCAACAGCAAACTACACCGAGATGGGAAACTATGATCCCTAGTCTCTATAGAGTGGGAGCTTCATTACAAACGCATGTTGAGTCAATCAGCTGTGTAATATATGGCCAATGTCTGGCGACAAAAAAAACCACATCTTGTCAGTACCCAAGATAGAAAAGAATCTACTAGTATAAAAAAAACCAAATGAAAATAAACATCGCAACACTAACTTGACCAAAACGATAAACAGCTTTTAAAATTAGATCCAACTGAAATACAGTTTAAAAGGAAAACATCGATTAACACAGATAAAAAAAAGGGAATTGATCGTATAAATTACATGAATCATAGATAATTTATTTAGAGAAGCAATTTTAAAAGGATGATTTTCTTAGTCCATAACTTCTAGAAAAATGGCAGTCATTCTTTATATTTAGAAATAAGAGGAAACAAGTATCGTTTCAAGGCCGCAGAAAAAATCGTATAAACCCTACACGAAGGTCATCAAGGAAGTGTTCGAGAAAAGCACGAATTAGGGTGTGGTGGCTCTGACATAAAGAAAGTGGAAGACATTTTTTGTTACAACTATCAGGTTTGTGGAGAGAAAAGATGTAATCCGGTAGAACCACTGATTACCCCGGGGCCGAGGGAAGTCCCGGTCAGGACGGACATTTTTACGGTAGATAGTAAAAATTATTTATGTATTCAGGACTACTTTTCCCCGTGTCCCGTGTTGTTACCACTTGAAAGAATGACTTCTTCGCATATAATAAATATAATATATACATTTCGATGCGACCAGGCTTTTGTAGGTAAGCATGCAATTTAGGGAATTCGAGGATGATTACGGGTTTAAAATTACCACCACCAGCTTAAGGTACCCAAAAGACTTAAGGGACCGCACATTAGTCAAAAGAGTTAAGGTCTTCCCAGAGTGAGCATGAGATTCATAGGTGTTTAGAGAAACGATCTAATAAGGGTGATTTTTTAAGTCCAGAACTCCTAGGAAAATGGCTCCATTCTCTAAATTTAGAAAAGAGGTGTATCGCAGGAGTACCGATTCTGCCCCGCAAACAAGACAACACTGCAACACTGAGTCCCGGAGTGGACTCAATTCTTGTGCTTGTCGTTCTCATGACATAAGAGGCATTTACTTAACCAAGAAAAAGAGAATTCTACGCCAAGTAAGTTCCTTCTATAATTTAACGGTACAAACTTAGAAAGGAAATTGTTGAAGGATACCGCCGATTGACAGCGGATGACATTTTTGCGATGTTTCCACAAATTTCAAGATCTCTCTTACACAAGGCAATTGCAAAAACGCTGCAATGCGTAAGATGGGTCTTGAAACAACTGAGAGAGCAGCGCAATTGAATCGGGTCGCTGGCGCTCGTGAATTCCATGAGCGATTTGAATTGGAATGTGACGATTTCCTAAGCTCCATTTTGACTGGTGATGAAACATGGTGTCTTTTCACCATCCTGAAAAATCACATGGGTAGAAAATTTTTGCAACCGACGCCGACGTGGAGGTGAAACAAAAGGTCTTTAAGTGGACGAAGCAGACTGCGGGAGAGTTCTATGAAGAGAATGGCTGAAAATCTCTACCACAGGGCTAGTAAAAAGGGTACAAACAAAGCCTTGATTGCTAGGTTCGAGCAAATGGTCCATCATCTAGTATTAGGACTTACTACTACTACCTTTACTCCTAATCAAAGTTGATTACTCTTTGTCATTACAATACAACATTATCAACAGTATTTAGATTTTTTCTTTGGCTCTGTTGGCAAAGCCGAGGACCCTTAGGGAAGCCAAAAAAGCATCCCTCAAACAGAAAGGGTTGAAGTTGAGGAAGGTGCATTACTTGTTAACGGACATTTGTCTGAAGGGTTGTTATATGAAAGAGGAGGGCGTCATGAGAACAAATATAAAGACTCGGTTTATTTATGTACCAATTCATATTTGCGTCGTATTGTTAAAAATTGCGCTTTCGTGTACTCCCACTCTATTAAAAATAAAATAAATCAAAAGAAAAACTCACATGTTAACGNTCTCAATTTTTCTTGCTATACCAACGGAATTGAATTTATATTTATTTTTCGATTATACCCTACTAAATGATTTTTAAGAGAATCGTCCTTTATTTTATTTCAAATTAATGCTATTAAAATGAATGCCAATTTATGTCAGTTAATATCCATTTTAGACAGATAGTGACTAAAGGAATGAAACTGTAAGTATCAAGACACAATCTAAGAAAAAAGTTAACTGACTAGAGTGAGTCAACCAGCATGATACAAGAAACAGACTATTATTCAGTCCTACTCTAACACCATCAGTTATTAGGAGTACTGCTCTGCTACTTTAATACACTCATTTTTTGGGGTTATAAAGGAGAAAATGGATGCCACTATAGTGTACCAAGCTCTTCTTCTCTGATTTCTCCCACTCCTAATGCGTGAAAGCGCAGTCTTCCATATCCTTTACAAACCCCCATAAAGTAATACGCCGTCTCTTCTTTTTCGCTACACACTGGACAGGTGGGGTCATTTTGGGTTTTTAATAATGCCAGATGTTTTCTGAATTGGCAGTGTCAAGTTCAGATTCCAACCATATTTCTAAAGTTGGGTGTACTCAGTCCCATAAGCCATCTGATTTTCCTTTTGTCTAGATGTAGGCATTAGCATTTTCGACTGGCTGCAGCCCTCCGTCCCTATCCATGCCCTCTTTGCTTCTTCTTAGATTAGATCTATATCTTTATGGCTGCTTCGCCTGTCCTCTTGACCAATCAATTGCTGATTCCTGTCCACAGAATGGCATGGAAGCTCCTATCTTAGCTACTCCATCTGCTTTTTCGATCCCTGCGTGTCATGGAACCCAAATTAGTGTAACCTCTTCTCTTTCTAAAAGCAGTTCTAATGCCTCTTGACACTCCTTCACTAGTGCTACTTGGAGTGCTGAGTGCTTGAAGTGCATCTTGATTATTTGAGCATATTGCTACCTTTTTGGATATTGCATCCACCCTCCGGCCTTCTTTTTTGCCACATCTAGGATGACACTGATTTCTGCCTGAAATATTGTGGTGAGTGTACCTAATGGGAAGCTTTCTTAGGTGCCGGACCTTTCTAAGTACAGTCCCTTTATCATTTTTAAAGCTATTTGTGCATGCCTCTAGGGGCTCATGGTCAAATTTAATTTCCTCAATTCCCATCTAGTCCGTAATCAATGTCTGAAATGGGGGATTCCTACCAAACCCTCTAAGGCCACTGTACAGGCCAACTCTGATACTTGCTTGGCTCTCTAGCCGAGCTGGTCACCTCAGTTTTATAGGCCAACATATAATGGAACCATAATAAATTCTGGGCCTACCGAACTGCTGTGTACACAACACATTAGTCTCATAGTCACTAGGCACTCATTTTAGGTCTTTCCCAGTGCTGGCCAAAGTTGCAAAATCGTTATTATAGCATTTTCTACTATTTCGTATAAAAGTGATTTCCAGGATAACTTCGGATCAAATATCTCCTACTTATTTCACCTCTTTCGCCAATATTAACTCCTTTCCAAATTGTTTAGGAGCTTTGAAATCCACCAGTTTCTTCTTATTTGTGAAGACTATCATCTCAGCCTTTGACAGGTTGAGTGAGAGTCCTTCATCCTTAAACCATTTCCTAGTGATTCTGCAAGCCAGTCATATACTTTTACAGTAGGTATTCAAGAAATTGACCCCTCCATTATCTGCATAAGCCTGAAAATAGAATCCCTTTCTAACATTCTCCTAAAAAGTCCGTCCATCGCCAGACGGGAGGTGAAAGGCAGCTGCCCTAAGGGCAACCTCCTGTCACCATTTTGGTTGCATCAGTGCCGGTGATCGATGTGAGTGATCTTTCAGAAAGTCTATTGTCCATTCCACGATTACTTGAGGATTATTCCTTTGAGTAAGTTCCTTTTTAATGTTTTTTCTACTCTCGAAACGTCTTTCTTTTCGGTCTCACTTCAGTACTAGGTAGGATTGCATCACAGTCAATGAGTACAACTTACTAACTAATCCAAAGCTGAAGTTTATTTTATTAGTATTTGTCTGAAAGAGATTTTATAAATCTATTTTATTTTATTTTTATTTTATTTTTTTTTAACATCACAATATATATTTCGCATGATATTTGGAGAAATCAATGTGAAAAGGTGAGGTGAAAAAGCGTCAAATGATTTTATATCAAATATCCCGAAACAAAAATTAAATTGGATTCGATTCATTGCATTTTCTCTCTCGGTTTATTTTTTTGTTTATTCTTTGTTCCCTAAATGTTTTCTCAAAAAAGGGGAAATATTCTTTTGTGGGAAATGCCACGGCATTTTTTCCCCCTACTAGATCATATAACTCCAGAATTGGAAATAAAATGCCTCGGGGGTTTTCTTTTTTAAATCAAAATATTTCAAAGAAATAATTTGCAGAAGCAAAATAAAAAGATTCGTGACATGCTGCCAGCTTAAATAAATTAAATTGGTATATCCTATAATATTAACAATCCTTTATTTAAAAGAAAAGAAAAAAAATAATAATAATAATAAAAAATAATTAATTTAATACGAATTAAAAATATTTAATAAATAAACAATTGAGTTCTTCATTTCAGAGACTTGGGATTTAAAAAATTTCTATAGCTCGAAAAAATGGTACAAGAATAGACCGATTTAAACGAATTTGACACAGGTGTATCTCAGAATTTAAGAAAATTTATAATTTTGGGTAAATTTCAAGTTAATTATGTTTAAGATATGGCGGACATCTATAAAAAAATGTTGAAGTCAGTATGATGAATGATATATTAAAAATTGTTTTAAGGTTCTAACTTGAAAGTAGGAAAATAATATGCAATAATTATTACAAAAAAATTAATTTTTTACCGGCATTTTAAAACAAACATGGCCGAAGTGTGGGAGCTAAAAAATTGTAAGGCATGTTGCATAATATTTAAAAGGCTCGATGGGTAGAGAGAATAAAATATACATATATGTCATTTTTTTATGAATTCAACAAACCAATAGTTATCATTACGTGTGACTTCCACAAAATATCAATACAAATAATTTTTTAGAACTAGTAATTAAAATCCATGCTTCGAGTTTCAAATGATTAATATTATTATTAAAGAGCAAAGAAGAAAGACAGAAGAAGTAATGACAATCCATGCCTAGAGATTAAAAATCTGACTAAGTTGGAATCAGGGACCTTATAACGTGTAAATCCATTAAAATATCAGAATCGAATATTTGCGCCATACAATACTTTCTTATGTATACTTTCTCCCTATTATACTAAATATATATATATATTCTATGTATACAAAATATTAAAAGCAAGAGGGATGAAATATTGATTTAAAAAAAAATATATATTTTAAAAGATAAAACCTTGAGGTAATTCAAATAAAACGATATATTAAAAATATTTTTGAACGTGATATGAGATAATTAACGTCTATTTAGTTACACGTGCCTGTGCAATACAGACGTTAATTAAATATTACAATATAATAATTTTATATATTATTTAAATAATACAATAAACTACAACTACATTGCATATTCAATAATAATTATTTGTATATAGTAGAGAAGTACATTATGTGAATCGCTAATTGCAAAATGACCACATGTCCATTTTTTATTGAAATTAATTTATGATACTTATCATAGGAAAACGTAAGTAAACACCCGTTTACATGTTAAAAGGACTCATGTCCCATACTACTGTGAGCGTACTATTTATGGGACATCGCCTTTTTACATATAAACGTGAGTTTAATAACTTTTTTATGAAAAGTATCATACATTTTTATTCACATAAAATTCTATAAAGATTAAAAGAAACTGTTAAATTAAATGAAACTGTATTTAAAAGAAATAATTATCAGCCTTATGAATGAATAATAATTATTTGAGTAATCCTATAAGAACTTCCTCCTTATAAAGGTAAAAAACGCTGTTCCTCAGAAGTTGAAAAATAGAACACGAGGACCTAACAACAGTGTAGCAACCAAAATCCTCTTCTCAACAACTGTATTTGTGATTTTTAAACATAGAAACATGTTAGAACAGAAGAAGCCAAAACTCAACTATCAAGTAAGGAAGTATGACCTCAAATATACCCTCAAACTCTATTTAATTTGCTAAACAAATCAGCAAGTAAGAAAAGGAGCATTTAGAAGTCAGTACATGTAAATTTGAAAAGGATGTAAGACCTTTAACATACCTTTGAACTTTTGACCTCTATTTGATCATATTAGCATGTTAGAGAACAGTCTTAACATATTTATCTAATAAAGAAGTAATATTTTAAGATCCCTTTAAACCTTAGTTTTATAAATAACTCTCAACATTTGAGAAAATGTTTTATCAAGTCCATTTAATTAAGAGTAAGATCTCTTAAATAACTTATAACTCTATTCGGTTTTATTAACAAACAAAATGTTTAGAATAAGAGCATTTTAACTATGTCTTTCTAAGATACTTCTAATAAAGAAGTAAGATCTCTAAGATACTTTTGAACTCTTACTAATTAAAAAAATAACATGCTAGAATAGGAGCAGACACAACAGATTATATCTATTTAATAATGGATGACCCTTGTAGTCATTCATTCTAGGTTCATTTTCGGATGATGCATTAAAAGTGATTGCCATAAATTGCCTTTCACACTTTCATTTCTTTCAAAGTGTACATCCAAGATAAACGACGAAAGAATTATACCCTTTTTGATAATTTGGATAAAAACCTTGTCCCTCGTACCGATGATCATCCAGAGGGCATGCGCAATGACAAATGTAAACATAAGAAGCCGCATTTACTATTCAGTGTTCCCCAAGGCGTATAATAGCCCTGTAGTTTTTTGAGTTTGGACCTTTCTATTTATTTTCATTTATTAAATCCCTTTATACCATACCTTTTAAATAATTAAGCAAACAATTATTTTATTTTTTTAATTTATACCACTATTAAATTGTTGATTTAAACCTATCGGCATTAGGACGGCCACTGTCCTTTGTCAATAATTTATAGTTGCATTATTTAGTCCAATAATTAGTTCACGTGAGAATAAGTCAATCCTCGCTCGCATAATTCTTGTATCTTTCTCGAACAATGCATTATTTAGACTCTTCACTCTGGGAGGTTCATCCAAATTTACTTTCAATGTTCATCCAAAGTGTCATAAATCTTATTTAAGGCACCTTTTAAACCCTATTACTGAACAAATCAAAATGTTAGAACAGGAGCATTCTAAACACATTATGTTTAACTAATAAACAATTAAGATCTCTAAGATGCCTTTGAACTATACCTACTTGGTTTTATTAACACATTATGTTTAACTAATAAACAATTAAGATCTCTAAGATGCCTTTGAACTATACTCGGTTTTATTAAGAACAGCATGTTAGAACAGGAGCATTCTAAACACATTATGTTTAACTAATAAACAATTAAGATCTCTAAGATGCCTTTGAACTATACCTACTTGGTTTTATTAAGAAGAGCATATTAGAACAGGAGCATTCTAAACACAATATGTTTAACTAATAAACAATTAAGATCTCTAAGATGCCTTTGACCTAGATTTGGTTTTATTAAGAACAGCATGTTAGAATAGGAGCAAGCACAACATGTCTACCTAATAATGAAGTAAGATCTCTAAGAGCTATCTATTATGTCCATTATATTATGTATCAACATGTGTATTTATTAAAGAAATAATACCTATGAGACTTTAACTCTATTTGATTCTTAACAACTTAACATGTTAGAATAGGAGCATTCTGAACATGGCTATCTGAAAAAAAGAAGTAAATCCTTTAAGATACCTATTTAGTTATGTAAAAAACAATATGTTAGAATAGGAGCATCTAATACTATGTTCTAATAAACAATAAGATAAAGATACCTTTGATCTCAACTAGAAAACAACTCAATATGGTAGAATAGCAGTCACAATAAAGGTCTATTTAATAAAGAGAGTAAGATCTATAAACCCTATTCAAATTGGAAAACGAGTCAACATATGAGAACAGGTATAGATTCTATATTGTATAGAATTGACACGTTTATACAATAAAGAAGTTAGATCTATAAAATACTGCTAATTTCTATTTGATTTTATCCAAAGCTTAACTTGAATAGGAGCAGCCACTGCATGCCGTTCCAATAAAAACATAAGATCTCTAAGATACCTTTGAACTCTATTTTGTTTTGTAAACAACTCAACATGTTGGAACAGGGGCGGACACAACATGTTTATCTAATAGAAGTAAACTCTATAAGATACTTTTGAGAAAAAAACTCGAAGGTAAGGTAAATTAACTTAAAATATAACATTCTTATATTTAAACACCAACAATAGATAAATTGTTTAATAAATAAATTGGTTATTATTCCCTATTATTTATATATTATTAGATAAACATAATGATAGGAGTAAATAAAACATTCTTAAATTAAATGATATCGTCAATATATAATAATTGGTCACTAAATTGGTCAATAAATAAATTGGCCACTATTACCTTATATTATTTCTAATATATTAGATAAATGTAATAATAATAGTAATAAAGAAATTATACAATCTTAATTTAATATTATCAAATATGACACAATAAATTGGTCACTATCTCATCTAAAGTATTCCATTGATGATAATATTAAATAAATAAATAAATATCTTAAATTAAATAAACATCTCTATAAATAAGCTGGACACAATCCTACTTCACTGTCAATGTACATTTTGAATAAAATAATAACAAATACATAAAACAAAGATATAATATATTATTAAGTAAATAATAAATTATACTTTTTTTGTTTAAATGTATTTATACTTATAATAGTAGAGAATAAATAAATTATAAGTAGAACGAAATAATAATAAATTAACTTAATTTTAAAGTCAATGTACAAGTATGCTTAATAAAAAAATAAATAACAATAACATTGCTACCCATAACACATTATCACTAAATAAACTGGTCATTACCTCATTTTATTACATATAAACAACAATAATGAATCAACAGATTAATAAATAATTATCATAATAAATAATAGTAAATTTACTTACATTAAATCAACTATAATGTTAAAAAGAAGGTATAATGTCTTAGATATATTTTCTTAGTTCTTATTTCCACTTGTTAAAACAATAGTGTGGCACTTGTTGATGTAACTTATTAATTATTGATTTTTTACTAATTATTAACTAGTGTGATTTTTTGTTAGTAGCGTTGATTTTTTTTAAAAAACAATTTTTTTTTTTTTTTAGGATAAAAAAATCACTGTAAACATCAAATCTAATGTTTTGATTTTTTCAATTTCTTTTTTTTTGTGTTATTAGGTTAGAGTTTTTTTACTAAAGCGAATTTTGTTTTTTTATAACTATTAGATATTAGGTTAAATTAAATAAAAAATGTTAAAAAACGAAAAAATACACACAATATATATTTTTTAAATTGTCTATTTTTATTTTGTTTTTTATTCTCCTTTTAAAAAAACATAATTTTTTTTTGTCTACATTTGTGATTTTGGTTATTTTTATATAGTCCGTTTATAGTAGTTTAAATTTTGCCCTGAAACGCACAAATTTCAGGGGAGGGTAACGCGCGAAAGGGTGGCATGGTTTGAACTGAAAGTTTAAGCAAACGTCCGGTAGGGTGCGGGCCTGAGCAAATCTTTTGAGCATCACTGTTTCGAAAATATCCCTACATTGCCAACAGTAGAGGGGAAAAAGAGAGGATAAAATATCTCTTCCCTCTTTTGAAACATCGGTCAAGATGTAGATATCTTTTTATTTTGTTTTAACCAGCCCCATTTCCAATAGGTAACTCTGTAATTTCAAAAATTATTAACCTTTACATCGCGTGGCTCTAAATGAAATTTACGAGGAAGTAAAACAAAAAAATATTCGTAAAAATGTTAGATACGTATTTGGGCTTAGCAGGGGGGGTGAAAAAATTAAATATCTTCTACTTTGAGTGTAGATTAATAGTCTAGTCTGCAAACATATTTCACCTCGACACAAATAGTCAAGACCGATTTTGATAATTATTGTTGCATTTACTTTTCCTCACTTATTGTAGGAAAAGAATTGTTTTCACCCAAAAATTTTTTTTTCGAGAATTCATCTGAATTATATCTGTTTTGGTTGTTTCTAAGACCTCCTGAGTGATTTTCAGCATGATGTATGTGTGTTATCATCGTAGCGCTCAGGGTATTTAACCTAGAGACATAGAGATTTTAAACTTGGCAAAAAAAAAAAAAAAAAAAAAAAATCAGTTCTTACTTCTAGTTGTGCGGCCCGGAAAATCAACATTTTCCACCATCTCGGACTCAGTTTACTGAGTCAGCAAAATGTTTAACAATTCATAAAAAATCTAAAAGTGTACTGATTGAGTCGAAATGTGGAACGAATGTACCTCTCTGTATTTCAAACAAATTAACCAAATTAAATTTTGATATCGGCCGCCATTTTACAGTTATCGATTTTTGAATTTTGAAACTGACGCCTAATAAATACCGAAAGTATACATACGTTTCGACATACAGCATATCGTTGGAACCGGTAAAAAATAAGGAACAAATATATATAAAAAAAAAAACATTGAAATTCCATTAATTAGTTAAAAATTTACAAACAAACATACCGCCAAAATACAAATAATTAAATGGAAAAGAAGAAATAAATAGAAAAGTGAGGAAAAGTTCCAAGGTACCCCGTGCCCGATTTTTTTCTACAAGTAATATCATAGGTTTCAAGTAATTAAAATTTGTGTTTAATAGTTTTTTATTGTTTATTTAAACAATTAAAAATCATTAGCACACTTTCTAACATTTTTAACTTTAAGGTAAAAGTAGTAGAATAAATGAAAGAAGTGTCAAAAGACAGGGGAATAAAAACACGTCAAAATCGGTCTTAGATAACCTGGTTTTGAGGTAAACCCACTTTATTACCCCTTGCAGACTAGATTATATTATTCAGTTTCAGAAAGACCGACAAACACGTAAATGCTACTTTTATGCAGAAAAGCCTCACGAACACGTAAATGCCAAAGGGATATTTTTCTCTTAACAACTCCACCGCAGAGTAACTAAATACATTTCAGTTTTAAAAAAGATATTAAAAAAAACTTAAAACATTACCTTCTACGAAATATAGAAATATTGAATGAGCGGAAATTCCCTAGAGGGAAAAAGACCCAGGTAATAATTTACCAAGGGATATAACCCGTGTGTGAATATTAAGGAAGGTTGAGGCAAAGACTCTCTTAAAAATTAAATACAGAACTTCCGAACCCTCGTAAAAAATATTTTGAACTCCAAACATCTACCTGGATCAGATGGAATTTTTAGTTATAATAATAATATAATACAAAGCAGAAGGAAAAATGTAATAATATAACCTTTTCCTTCATGAAGATAGGAACTACATGAATAAAACTGTATGAAACAAAAAAAGAAGACTTAGAACAAATTTGAATGACTAGAGTAAACTAACATAATCACCTCTATATAAGGTTGAAACTAAAAGAACACCACTGTATATATCAAGAAACAAAACTAGGATCAAAGTTAACTAGGTTGAGACATTTAATTTTACACTGACATGAAGATAAAAACTAAAAGGGGGCTTTCACACCAAAGATGCACTCTGCGTCCTGGTCGCAAGTGGCATGTGCGTCTTGCATCTTCTTATATCTTTTGTTTGAACTCCTCAGTTTTTTTCAGTGCATTTGGGTTTATGATGAATTATGTATCGATCATCTGACTCTTCAGACGATGAAACGAACGTGATGAATTTTGTGAATTCAATACGAATTTTCGATGGTGTAGAGCGTATGTAGACCCGCCAAATAAGGACGCACGATAATAAAACACCAGCCGGCAGGTTCTCGAGTCGCACTTGCCACTTGCATCTAGGATGCACTTGCATCTTCGGTGTGAAAGCTCTCGTTCAATTATACAGTCCGGTGTTTAAGTTGCATGCATCTTGCCACCAGGACGCATGCATCCTGCGACCTGCTACTTCGGTGTGAAAGGCCCCAAAGAATAACACTGCATGCAACAAGAAACAAGACTAGGATCAAAGTTTACTGACTAGATTGAGACATTTAATATGGCATTGACTAGTTATTTCTCGGTCTGGTTCTATGTCATTAATGTTGACTTCTCAGACTTGTGGAAAAATTGAAAGCTTAAATTCGGAACTAGGTACCATTAACGCCAGAGGAAACTATTCTTCAGTGTAGCTTAGTTGGTAGAGCGCTATACTGGAAATATAGAGGCCCGTGGTTCAAATCCCAGCGCTGGAGTCTATTTTCCTCTGTCTTTTTCCCGTAGTTGATAATAATTATAATTTTATTTAAATTAAAATTTAATATTTTCGTAGTATGAATACTACCAAAAACGTAAAAAAATGTATAGCATTGACGTAAAGATAAAAAGTAAAAGAATAACACTGTATATAACATGAAACAAGACTAGGATCAAAGTTAACTGACTAGATTGACACATTTAATATTATATTGACATGAAGATAAAAAGAATAACACTGTATCTAACAAGAAACATAGAAAAGTGATTAGAGTGAGTCAACTTACAACCTTATCGTCAAGAGATTAAGTTTAGATGCTACCTTAAACGATGATAGATAAAGACTGATGGGTACAATGGTAAGATATAGATTGTAGGGAAGAGATGGGAGATAGTTAGTAACAATTAATTGAATCAAAACTGAATTAAAGACACAAAAACCAAAGGCAATGGAAGAAATAATCAATCAGAAAAATTAAAAAATAACTTAAAATATGAAAAGTAATATCATAAAGAAAGTTTCAAACAAAAATAAATACAAACTTAAACTCACCTCTATCTAAGAACTGAAAATATTATGAAAACTAGTCTAAATAATGAATTTATAAATTTAATAGTATAAAGGATCACATTAATTACAATATTATAAAACAAGTAACTAAAAAAGATCTGATAAAATGTACGCATGCCTTCAATTGGAAAGGCCTTTAACTGGAATAAATAAAAAAATAATAATAATATTTTAAATTGTACAGTTCTTACAAAATTACTTGCTGATAAATTATTAAAGAAGTGATAATAATTTAATATTTTTTTCATTGTACACATACTGCAAACTGAAAACATAAAGGTAATACTGTATATTATAGATTCCATACAACATTAGTTAATGATAAATGGATAAAGAAGTGATAAAAACGTTGTTTCTGCTTTACTGTACACATACTCGAACTACAAACAGAAAAAATAAAGTACTAAATTTTGTAGAAAATTACTTACTGATAAAATGGTAAAGAAGTGGTAAAAAAAAGGTATGTGTATTACTTAACACACTACAAACTGGAAACATAAAGGTAATACTGTAAATAATTGAGTCCAGAAAACAGTAATGATAAATAGATAAAGAAGTGATACAAAATTTGTATATGTAAAGTGTATTAGAATAATAATACTACAAACTAAAAAAAATAGGCTATTCTATAATTCTAGAATTCATAGAACATTTTTCTGATAAATTATTAAGATTTAAAAAACTTACATATTTTCCCTTAGAGAATCCTCCTCTTCAAGAGTAAATTGTTAATTAATCTTACCTAAAACAGAATAAATATAATTATTTTTAATCATAATAATAAATAATAAAACATAAATATATTCAAGTATACAATAAGTGTTAGTGAGAGACACCAAGGGATGTGACACGCAAGCGGAACTGTTCCAACACCAGACAAACGTCACAAAGATTTTGGCTCGGCAAAACGCCATGTCCTGCATCGTTTCGTCGCTACCAACTCATCAGGGGCCCGACGATGCCCACCCAACTCTACTGTACTACTATACTGTACTGGATCAAGAAGATCAGATATAGGGCTTACCAGAAACGAGCGTGCTCTCACACCGCCATTCTTGCTTGGCTGGCAAAACACATCAACAATATAATACCGTGATTATGCAACACTGCAATAAGGTATACAATAAGTGTTAGTGAGAGACACCAAGGGATGTGACACGCAAGCGTGACACATAGGAACTGTTCCAACACCAGACAAGATCAGATATACGGCTTACCAGAAACGAGCGTGCTCTCTCACACGTTTGTCTGGTGTTGGAACAGTTCCTATGTGTCACGCTTGCGTGTCACATCCCTTGGTGTCTCTCACTAACACTTATTGTATACCTTATTGCAGTGTTGCATAATCACGGTATTATATTGTTGATATATTCAAGTATATATAAATAATAATATGAAGGGGGAAAAATAGGCAATGCATTGAGCATTTAGGGACACTTGTAACAGTTTTAATTGGGGTAAATTTTCTGTGAAATTATTTATTTAAATTTTGGGGAAAATTTATCAGGTGGACCATATTATGTTTTCATTTCATTATAATTTTAATTTCGGGGATCAGGAGAAATCCAACTTACTTTTTATTTTTTTTATTATTTTAGTTTCGAATTTTCCGATAGGTTTTACTTTTGAAAATAATCATTATATGACCAATCGTTTTTTGTGTGGTTTTGCTGAGGTACGCCATGCTGGTTTTGACCCAGGCAGAGGCTTTTGGAACGGCGTGGTGGCCGGCGGCTTCGGCCGTGAGGCCGAACCTCTAAACGGAAATTGTAAATGTTCTGAAATGTTTGTCAGTAAGTTCAGTGTGTCTCACTACAAGTTTACTTCTCCTCAACTATTTCTTTTGTCAAATTTAGATCTTCTCCAAAACCCTTCATGTGAAGGTAAGCTTTCTTTTCTTTTGGCCACACATGGTGGTACCATTTCTTTCTTTCGTACTTGTTTCGTAATATTCAGTTTTTTTTCTAGATGGTAATGTTTCCTTGTATTTGATTTCTAGGGTGGTTAGTCTGGGGCCAAAGTAGTCGTTCAGATCCTCACCAATCTTTCAACCATCTAACTCATCAACCAATTTATTTTTAGTTTAAGATATAAAGTTCATTCAGCCAATATATATATCTATATTTTTTTATGTCTTATGTAATAGGTTGGTTCTGATCCCATAATTTAAAAGAACCTGGCGCCTTTTTATCAATAGATGATTTTATTTTCATTTTGTAATTTTTGTTAACTAAATTTTTTTTTCACTACACCCACCCCTACTATCTACTGAGTTGGGCATAATCTAAAATGAATGTACTGGTTACACACTCATGTTCTCCCCATCCCCATAAATCTCATAACTACTGTGTCACTCAAAACATACAGAAAGTCACAATATCTTACAACATAAACATGTTCTATAAAAAGAATATTTCAATTTGAATTAACGTTTGAGTAATCTATATAAATAACAGAAAAGTATTACTCAGTTCCCTACTCATACCTAATTCTCAGAAACTACAGACCTTAAGGGTCTGCAACCCGCCTTCGGTGGACTTATAAAGCGACCTCACTAACGATGTAACTCGAATAGCCGAGCTTGCTTTTTCCCCTTTTTTTCTTTATAACTCGTCGGCATCGAAAACTAACTAGGTTCTTTTTATAGAAATTAATTCGGTACTTCTATTAAACGATGTTCTTAGAATGATTATTTGTAGCATACTATGACCAAACGTATATGACTTAAACCAGACGCTGTATAAACTTCTTGTGCGACTCATTGACCAAAGGTAACATTTTATAATATGCCTATTTAATTAATTCCTAGTTTACAAATCAATTGGACATATAAAATTTAACTCTAGTGGAGCTTAAATTTATGTTGTCCCCAGTCCTTCCAAACAAAGCTTCCTTGAAAAAACACCCACATATCATATTTTTATAAGCTCCTAATCCAAATCATCAAATCTTATCTTCACAGAAGCTCTTTATTTATAAGTAACAATACAGAGCCCTTAGAAAAATTAAGGAATACATTGGCTAAAGTTCCAGTCAAATAGGGCCTAATATTGCAGATATATACACATAGTTCTCGACCACATAAATATAACTTCAAAAACGTCAATTACTAGTGTGGGCATAGAGAACCCGCGTAAAAAAAAAGTGTTTTGCTCTTACGTATATCCCATATTTGTTTTCAATATTTATCCAGGAAAATGTTTCGGAGAAAACTTACATATGTATATTATTAATCTAACTAAAAAGAGCATTAAAATGCCATGTAACATCCCGCATAAGAAAAAAACTTCGCCCATATGGATCATGTCGGTATTTTTTTATTTTTTTAATTACAGTTTTAAATATGAAATTTTGTTCAATAGCTATACATTTTTTTCCCCTACTTTTCAAGGCCTTAAAGACAATGCATAATATGTCATGCTGGCAAATAACTTCATCTTTAGCCATCCACATCCACTATAATCGCCACCACATTGAAAATATTAAACATCAAATTTTAATAATTAAATATTCTTTTCCTACAAACCAAGACCTTTAAATCAGTGTATAATATGTTATAGAGATAAAAAAAAAACTTTACTTTAATTGTCCGCCATTTTGGATATATTAAGAGTTGAAATTCCAAAAAGTAAAGAATTGTAACAAATATTGAGATGCACATGTGTGCCAAATTTTGTTTAAATCGGTTAACTTTTACTCCAATTATCGTTTGCGAAAAAACGCACTAACTTTTCAGAGTTTAAGTCTCTGAAATGAGGAACTCAGTATACACTCGTTAAAATATAGGTCACGTTAACTAGCTACTCGCTGGCTAGTAAAATAGGCGATTAAAGCGGCGGTCACACTTCGCAGGTTGCCAGCCGCAGGTTACTGTTGGCTAGCAGAGCTGGTTAAGTTGAACCTTCCCAACTTTATCAGCCGCTACTTAAAATAGATTGGCTGGTACTGGTAGTAGTGAGCACGAAGATTCACACTATGCTGCTAACTCGGTTGATAACAGCCAGCAGCTAAGCACTTGCAGCATCGTAGTGTAACCACCGCTTAAACTAGCTCTACTTGCAGTGATTACACAAAGCTTGTTAACTCACCGGTCACCCGCTCTCGCGTTATCGTTGCATTATCATTATTTAATATTATGTATCCTTTATAGTAAGTTTTTATGCTAAAAAATTGGGTGGAATGAGAACAATACAACAGAATGATTATTAATATACGAGTAACACCCACTTTTGACGAATTTTAGTCATTACTTACGAATAACTCTACGAGCAACTAGATAAAAAGAATTACAAGAGCAAGAGCAAAGAAGAAGAAAGAGCAAGAGAATAAGCTAAAGGCCAAAATAAGACTAGAAAGAACGTTTATAGACAAGAATTAAGGCACTTTTCAAAGAGAATGCGGCAAGGTTACTGCATACAAACTCGCCGGTGCGTATAAACTCGTCCCATGAAATTAACTCTTAAATGTGGGAAACTTAAGTCACTTGTTTTATTTAGCATAACCTGAGAGTTCCTCTAGTATTAATTTTAAGTATTATAACGTTAATATATATGTAAATCTGAATGATTCCCTCAAACCAAAAATTAAAAGAACCAAATACAACTCCGCTACGTTGTTTCAAGCTGTCATGAGTATATTCTTCATATTTCTTTATATTATTCAAAATCATTTATAAATAATTATAAAAGATTACTTAGATAGTTATTATTGTCGATAATACACTAAATATAATCAGGAAACCTAGGGATGGGTTACCAAAATATTAGTAGGCTTAAGCTATTTTGTTTTTTAATTATCAAGTATTATAAACTATCAAGCCCCTATGAATTATTTGGGTGAAAAAGTTAAATAAAGCCTAAATAAAACATAATGTATCAATGTGTAATGGTCTAGACAAGAAGAGCTAAAATGTATTATTAAGTTATT
>KZ651674.1:139412-151053 GCA_001010745.2 Gerris buenoi | reverse complement strand
CTTTTTTTACTTTTCCTCACTACTAATAGTAGGAAAAGTATTGTTTTCACCAAAACATTTTTTTTTTCGAGATTTCAACGAAATTATCCGTTTTAAGTGTTTTTAAGACCTCCTGAGTGGTTTTCAGCATGACACTTTTTCCGCCATCTTGAAACCAGTTTGCTTAATCAGCAAACATTTAAAAAAATCGTAATAAATCGAAAATGGTCATGATCGAGTTGAAATTTGACACGAATGTACCTCTCTGTATGACAAACAAGCCCGCCAAATTTCATTTTGTTTTGGCCGCCATTTTGAAGTTATAAATGTTTGAATTTTTAAACTTTGACGGTTAATAATACTGAAATTACATACAGGTTTTTGACTTATAGCATATCGTTGGAACCAGAAAACATTAAGGAACAAATATAAAAAAACCCGATGAAATTCTATTAATTAGTTTAAAAGTTATAAGTGAATATAATTATTTATTAGTACAATCATTTTGATGACGTCAAAGCTTGTTCACATCTGTCAAAATACCGCCAAACTTCAAATAATAAAATAAAATATAGGTATTAAAAATAAGGTTTTTTTTAAAGAATGATAATAAATCAGTTAGTTTAGAACGGTCACCCATCCAAGTACTGACCACGTCCAATACTGCTCCCTCCTGCTGCGAAGCAGCAGGAGAGGCCACTTTAGTGGCCTCTGAAGTGAGGAAATGTTCCGAGGTACCACGTACCCGATTTTTTTTTTTCGTTTGCTATTATTATTTACATAATTTATTTTCAAGGATTGTTTATTTTTCTTTGATTAATTCTTTTTTATAACAATAAAGGTTTGATCATTGTCAAAGGCTGGGCCCTCACTCTAGTAGCTAACTACAACCGAGGGTCCACACATTTATAGAATACTGTATTCTGTATTTTTATTATCCGTAGAAATGTGGAAATAAAATTGAAATTGAAATTTTGAAGTTATAAATTTTTGAATTTTTAAACTTAGATGGTTAATAATACAGAAAGTATAAATAGGATTTTGACATATAGCATATCGCATATTGCATATCCCGTGCTTCGCTACGGAGTGTTATTTTAATTCGATACCATCAAGAAACATTTAAATTAATTTGCTATGCGAGAATTTCTCGATTCTATTCCTCCCACTTATTTCTATACCCTCTCCACTTTGATAAGATAATTTTCAAATTTATCCCAAATTTACCCCCATCCTAAATGAAAATATCTCAAAACTGTACAAAACAACAATTACAATGAGCTACATAATGAAGGGTGTCCACTACTTTGATCCCGTATTCATTACTTGTACCCTGTACAATTATGTACCAAAATTTAAATTTAAAATAAAATATGTAGACATTGACCGGAAAAAACTGTAGATTTGTATAAAAAACATACACAATATAAAGACATACACACACCGTTGCCTTTAAGGCACAATTTTTCATTTTATCCTCCTTAATGTACATCAAAACAATTACTGTACTCTTAAAGAGCTTATCAAACGTATATACATCATGAAGGCTTTTCATTACTTGTACCCCGTACCCCTGTGTACCAAAATTTAAATTTAGAAAAGTCATGTAGGCAGTGATTTTCCCCCTTTCTTTGAAGGTCAAATGTACAGATTTTCATCGAGATCGGACTAAAACTGTGGATTTGTATGAAGAACATACACACATACGTTTAACTTTAGATATATTGTTCCATTTTACCCCCCTAAATGTACATAACAACAATTACTGTACTCTTAAAGAGTTTTTTTTACGATATGCATCATGAAGGGTTTCCATTATTTTGATCTGTACCCCGTACCCCTGTGTACCAAAATTTAAATCTTGAAAATTCATGCAGAGTGTGATTTTATCTTGCTTTTGAGGTCAAGTGTGCAATTTTTTATTGAGATCGGACAAAAACTGTAGATTTGTACAAAGAACTTACACACACAATCACACATACAATGACTTTATGTATATATAGATATAAATTTCCATTTTACCCCCCTCCAAAATGAAAATAAGACAACAATTTACATAACAACAATTACTTTTACCAAAATTAAACCAAATTTACTATGTACCAAAATTTTATCTCGAATCTCATGTAGGCAGTGACCTTCACCTTGTTTTAAAGGAAAAGTGTGTCAATATTCATTAAATTGGGATAAAACAGTAGATTTGTATAAAAGACAGACACTCTTCCTCTTATAATATAAGATAGAGTTCTATTTTTCCATTTTACCCCCTCGTTAGTAAAAATATGATAAATATGTGAGCTTTTCAACGATATGCATCATGAAGGGTATTCCTTACTTTGACCCCGTATTCATTACTTGTACCCGTACCCCTGTGTACCAAAATTTAAATTTCTAAATTTCATGTAGACAGTGATATCCCCCTTGCTTTGAAGATCAAAAATGCAAATTTTCATCAAGATCTGACTACAACTGTAGATTTGTATAAAGAACATACATACATTCGTTGACTTATATATATATGGCCGCCATCTTGAATCAAAATGCCCGATTGGTAAACCATTTATTAAAAGTTAATAATTTAATAAAAAGAAAGCAAACTTCTAAATTTCAAGTTTCTAGTACAATTTGTTCCGGAGATATCGTCTTGTCGAATTTTGTATATAAATGGCCGCCATCTTGAATCAAGATGGCGGATTTTAAAAACATTTCTTAGCGAGCACCTAGGAGGTAAGAGGAACACACCTACAAAATTTCATAGGTCCAGTGGTTTCAGAGATATCGTGATGTGTCAGTCAGTGAGTGTTATTTGGATTTTATATATATAGATAAGCGATGCGATGATTTTGGTGACGTCAAAGTTTGTTTACAACTGCCAAAATACCGCTAAACTTCAAAAAGTAAAATAAAATATAGGTATTAAAAACATGGTGCTAATGAAACACCAGAACGGTCACCCATCCAAGAACTGACCACGTCAAATGCTGCTTCCTCCTGCTGCTTCAGAGGCCACTTTAGTGGCCTCTGAAGTGAGGAAAAGTTACGAGGTACCCTGTACCCGATTTTTTTAATTATATCATGGATAAACTAACGCCGATCATGTGTTATACCATATTAACAATTTAATTATGTATTCTATAATATTTTAGAAGTTAATATAGGTATAGCAGAAGAAAGTCGTGTTAAAGGTAAGTCAGAGTTATAGCAAATGGTGATATTCTCTATAATTACTTCTCGAATTCATGGATATACAAAAATGGTTTTCTAGTTTGAATTTTATAAGAACACTTCATGTGGCAATAAACAAAAACTCATCTTCTATACTAAAGAGGAATTTAGTTTAACGAATAAAGACCTGCACGCTTCTTTATCTGCCTACTTCTAGGTCACAACCTGCTTTCCTCAAGCGGACACAAAACGTGCCGGTTTCAGATTTTTAGTTTGAATCGGCAACAGCGTACACTCAAAAAATCTTTTTTAACCCCTGTATACAATAAACCCGGGCAACCATAAAGTAAAAATACTAAATAGCATAAATACCAATGATTATGACACAGCTTTCTAGAGTCCTGTAATAGTGTTCTTTAATGATGTTTTGCTTTTAAGACCCATTTTTACTACGTTTTTATTTGATTGCTGATTGTTTTCTTGTTTGTTTGTTTATTTTTCCAGTACAAATATTGCAATCGAAGAAAACAAATATTGCACCTCTGTTTGTTCTAATAGGCACTGATGATGGCTATTTAGAGGCTGAAAGCTGCTTTGGCTATTAAAAAGTTAATTTTACTTGGAGAGACTTTTTCTTTTATCCTTTAAGATGACCTCCATAGACGCTCTCATATCTAAGAAATAAATTTTCTTCGAGGGGCCAAAAAAAAGTGGTCACTGGTCAATATAGGCAGATGGTGACAATAAGCAGAGGAAAATGTACAGGAAAGTATTGAATTTCTGAAGGGACCATGAAAAAGTGGTCACATTGACCAGGTGGTCAATATACACGGGTGGTCAGTTTAGCAGGTTTTACTGTATACGTATAATATTAAAAAACCCACATTGTTATCAAGATGTGGTTTGGAGATTGTTTGAACTAAACTTGACTAATAAAAATCCAATGACGTAAATACTAAAAAAGTATGTTAGGCTTCAAATGATTCAAAATAAAAATCAAACATTATGGTGACATATTTGGTGGTAATCTTGAAGGGTATGCTGATTTTGAATGTGATGAGTCATGATGTAGATTGTAGATTAAGATGAAATTACCCATAAAAATGAATTTATTTAAGGAAGAAGAATCAATTCTTTTTTGTTTTGTTATTTTTGTTTTTACTTATTAGTGCATCCATTTTAGGTTTTCTGTTCCAAAAAAAATTGGACCTTCATTTTTTTAAGTTTTTTTTTTTTTTTTTTTTTTCATTTTTACGATTTTGGTAGTATTCATACTACAGAATGATTAAATTTTAATTTAAATTTGCGAAAATCTTGCTTGCTATGGCTCGGACACCAATCAAGGTGGTTATCGAAATTATAGATAGTAAAATTTCCCATAAAAAAAATCTGATTAATTTTTATTTAAAATGGATGGAGTACCGATTAAATGGCAAAGAATATCTATGAATATTTAGTATTCGTCGCCGCACAACTTCTTACGTATTTAACGAATATCTCACTTCCTCCGGTTCGAAGACCAATTGAGGATTAAATCAAAATTGAAATTTATAAAATTTCACCCACGAAACATAACGAATTTTTTACGTATAAGTGTGGTAACCGTTATTCTATATCTAAGAGCGACATTTCAAGTTGGTTCGGACGTATAGTTGAAAATATTTGTGCTTCCAGTGTTTTAATATTAATAGTATTAATATTAAATTATTGTAATTAATTACAATAGCGAAACATTGTTTTATGGGTAACGAAAATCTCGGCATGCCGTGGTCCCACTGCAGTAGTCCCACCTTGTACGAGGAACGTGGTATGACAAATTTGAAAGAAGGAAGATCAAAAGAGAATTGAATTCTATTAACGCGACTACGATCATGTTGCCTATTTTCAATATGTTTTTAGAACGTCAAAATGCAGCAAACTAAAAAATAGCTGAAGCTCAGGAACAGACCCCCCATTTATGACTAAAATAACTGGACTACATATTTATTAAATAAAATTTAATTTCGAACCTTTGGGTTCATACTTATTGGATAACCAAGGATATTAATAATATGCCTAAAAAAGGAATTATTTCTTCATTTTTCCAGCACATTTAAAAAAATAGTTCTTCCTTTCAAGCGCCAAGGGCGCTCGGTCCCCGGTACTAATTTTATAATATATAATCTTTTATTTTTATTTCTACCTAAGTGCTTATATTCAGGTACACACGACATAATACATGTGTTTTTTTTTTTACTTTCTCATATACTTAGTATAATAGTATTTTAGTTAATATTAAGTCTCAAGACCATTGTAGCATCAGACATCTAGGAGTTATCAGGTATGGTTTCGGATAAGAGGATTTGAGAGGAGGGGAAATGTGGTGGAAGGATCCATAGCGGGAAACAGCTAGGTCTCGAACGAATGGGAATAGGAGTCGTTGTGTAAATGTTTGAAGACGTAGTAGGGTGCTTCTACTATGGTTCTGAGGATGTTCGATCATAAGGACTGGATGTTGTAGGATTTGGCACGTTTGGTACAGCCCCAAAATTCAATGCTATATGTCCTTGCAGGTTGTATGTACTGTGTTGAATTTGAGTACTTCGTTACGTGTGTTTTGTTTTTAGGGTTTCGTAGATCATCCCCGAAACCCTTATGCTGAGGGTAATGTGTCCGGCTGTCCGTCGTTCTTTGGTTCATAGAGCCAGAATCGTTTAAGCTAAAGAGCTGAAAATTGTTATTGTTTATTGAGGAGCCTCTGTAATAGTATATGACGTGTGTATTAAATAAGTTTGCATAGTGTTGGTTGTTGTATATTGTGCTTATATGAGAATAAAAATTCTCACATGAGCACAATATACAAGTAGTAGTAGTAGTAGGTAGTTTTATATAAAAATTTAAAAGTTTTAAAAATTTAAAAGTTTTATATAAAAATAACCAAAAACCGCGATATATAATTTCTTTTTTAAAACATTTAAATTATCTCTGAAAAGATTAATTTTTAAAACAAAATTCAGCTTTAAGGACAAATCCTTTAAAAACATTAAATATAAAAGATAATAAAGTAATGTTCTTTAAAGAAGATTATGAAAAATGTTTTATATAAAATTATATTTATTATTTAATAAGTTAAAACTCCTGAATGAAAAATTATTTAATAAAAATAAAGGCATTATATTACCTAAATATTTTTTCTTATAATATTTATAGAAGTACACGTACTAAATTGGCATTTTTTATATGTTTTTTATCTTTTAGCTTTTATATACTATGTTTACCTGATGTAATATTTTGAAATTAACAGTGTAAACTCGTCTATTGTACAACTAAAGTAGTATTTAAAATATGTATAATGAAATGATAGTATAATACAGTACTTATGTCTTTATTTCAACAATTTTACATAATTAAGTAAAAAAAAGTATTTGTAAAGACTTTTTTTTTTTGTTTTTTTTTTGTTTTTTTCTAATATAAAATGAAAAAAGTTGTAGGGTGATATAAAAATGTAATATTTTTTAAGAATTAGAAAACTTAGGTATAGGAGATATTTGAAATGAGGTTTTGGAGAAGATGAATGGGTGATCGCTTCTAACCACAGCTATGGGTTCAATTCCCGTACCGGGCCCCCAGCTTAATGTCCACTCAGGATTGTGCAAACAAATGGGAAGTTCCTAAAAAATAAAGTCCGCCCTTACAATACATAATACATATATATATACGTGTTTTTATATGTTATGTATTTATTTTTAAACATTTCGTAAAATACTCTATTTTGATTCAATTTTAAGAATTTTAGTCAAAGAAGTCTACAGCTTCACTGCGGCATTTTATCGTGAGTCATTCTATTTGCAAGCTAAGTCCTTTGGCAGGCCTAAGTTATGAAGGTAAGAATGATTTAAAGTAGCACACTTACTTCACTACTTTTCTAATCGGATGTGCAGAGCAGTGTTGTGAAAATACTCATTCTTTAATTTTACATAATAAGACAGCCATTTTAGGTAATTATTTAAGTTTCAATTTTCGTTCAATTAAGAGAACAACCCATACACGACAAACACACGTCTTCCTCCTTTCTTCTTTACAACTTCTTTCCCCTTACCATTCTTATCAGGTCATTAACACACAAATGGATAAGCAACATTAAACATCAACTCTATGTAATCAGAAATGTCAAACATATTCTCACATCTTCAGAATTTTGACAGACATAACGAAGTTTAGTCATCAGTAGCGAAGACGATATGCTGATTCCCACGTCACTATTAAGCTTTATCATATCAATCGATTAGCAAATACATATCAATTATGTCTATTGTGTGTGTGTACACATTGTGTATTGTGGACTTAGACGCCCTCAATACATGTTAATCTGAACTGTTGTCATAATGAAGCCCTTAATAGCTGTGCTGTCAATTCTTGAGTACCGAGCTTAGTACGACTACAATACTAAAGCAGACGGGGATTGCATTCAAAACTGATTCCAGTAAGAATGTGGAAAATAATATTGATAATGAAGTTCTAGGTCTTCCGGTGGTGACCGCGTCTCGAAGGGTGTGCTAAAAGAATGATTCACTGGTACTTTAGAGGAAGTAAACGTGTGGGAGGAAAACATGTTAAAAAACCAAGCGGGGAAAGGCCATGGCAAAGAGTAGTAAAAAAAAGAGAACGGATAAGAAGGAAATTTAATGTGATCATCTTGATTCAAAATGGCGGTCATTTGTATTCATGTTTCTACCAGACGATATATATCCGGAACCAATTGTATTATATTATAACCTTGAAATTCGGAAATTAGCTTCCTTTTATGGTGTAAACAACTTTTATAATAGCTAGGTACCTAGAGCAGTAAGGGCGATATTACAGGCCGAGGGCGAAGTTTGAAACGAGAGCGTTTGACGCCCGAGGGCTGTGATGGCGCTTACTGCTCGTGGTGCGTACACTATTTTATAGCCCACTAGGTGTANACCTCCCCCCCGGCCAATAGGACAATATACCAAAATACAATTTTTATTCTTCTAATACTTTAATTTTTCATACTTCCCCAGTAATCTTCAAAGCCTGATGCATATTAAGGAACCACTGACACAGAACTACTAGCGCTTCCTGCACGCTGCGGCCGCTTCTCGAACTAACGGCCTGTAAAATAGAACATTACCGTCCGCTCAGGGTAGGAATGTGGTGGGTGATAAAAGGGTTTTACAACATAGATACGTAGTGTGAAGCTACGTGGTGAATACGCAGTGAAGCTTTATAAACAAAATTTACAATTTTGACAACTCACCATTTTAATAGTCTCTACCTCCACTAAATACCACTCAGAGATCAAAGAGATGTAACAAGGTGCCAAATAAGGTGGCGGTCGGTGAGGTGAATGACCTCCGAACCACTTCGTAAAGAACTCAGAAAAAATAAGAACTCAGGAATCGAGATAGTCAACTGCATGTGTATTAAATGACAAGGGGTCGGCGTATCACTCCAGAAGACGTATAACTGGCATTCGTAAGCAGATGGACGTCACTCCACTACAAACAACCCTCTGACCCCCTATACCACATAAAACCCTTTTATACAAAATACATATAAAAATAACACTGCAGACCGGGAATCCAGATAATGTGACATAATTTTCAAGGATATAAAGCGTTTATGGTTTGCTTTAGTTCTGTTAGCTGGTAGTTTGGCTGGTTAGTTGACATTAGAAAAATCGATGCTATCTGTAATTAGAGAACATAGGATGTACATTATACTGGAGACCAATCAACAAATACAGAGATGGCAGACGTCAAAGCAGATGAAAAATGAAGATACCATAGTAAATTAGGTCAAACATTGAGAAGAAACCAAACAAGTTGTCGTTTTCGATCTGCCAGAACTCCGATTACAAAAAAAGGGGGTTGGTAAACAAGGTTTGTATTGGAGAAGGTCGCGAATCCTTGTTTAGGCTCCAAGACCTACAAAGGACGGGTGTATTAGAAAGCCCTAACCTAATAAAAAAGGCAGCTTGATACAACAGGTAATACTCAGACACCTGAAGAATATAACATATGAGGTAATAAATTATAAAAACATCTAACAATAATTGTAGCCCATAGCTTGGTTGGACAAATGGTCACATACGGTTGAAATTATTATGAGACCAATTATGAGCGAGATAGGACCAAAAGCGGAGAGCGATCAAAATCGGACGCGTAGTTTTTAAGATATGGTGGTTCGCAAAAAGTTGACGGACAGACTGACCAACCGACAGACAGACAGGCACTAGAATAAATAAATATCCTTGGTGACTGAAATGCATTTCGTTCTTGAGAATAATCACAATACATCAGTTAAATTTGGTAACATTGGAAACAAAAAAATGTATTCAATCTGCATTGAATTATTATGTGTAAGTGTTGGATTTTTTTCTGTTTATAACCATTAATTTATTTATAGATTAAGATAAGACGAGACAATAAGACAATTTTTCCAAAGTTGCATCGGGCTGATTTTATACAATAAGGTAAAGATAATAAGGACTATAAGTAAGCTTGATGAAGTTGTACCAGACCGATTTTATACAATTTCTTTGAGTAAGTTGGTACAAGTAAAATATGGCCTACTTTATACAATTTTATGAAAGTAAGGTCATCTGAGTTGTACCTAACCGATTTCATGCAATTTTCTATGGAAAATCGCAATAAAGAAAAATCATATGGCAAGGATATTTCAGAATGGACTACCATAAAAATGCGATATTGGGGAAGGATATTACAGAATGGAGCTGCCACAAAATGTTTATACATATGAGACACATTTCCTGAACGTTGTTTTTTAACATTTCTTTATATTATAGTTTATTTGTTTGTTTTTTTTTTTAAATGTTGCATATGTTAGCTTGTTTCGTTCGACAACTTAACTAATTATTTATTGACTTATTGGAGCATGGAGGCGTAAATGTTTTGGTCACCTTCAAAACCAAAGTGAGGTTAAAGAACCCCCTTGGTTTAAAGTAAAAAGGGGGTAAAAATACCCCCTCCCACGAAGGGGTCTTGCCTCATACTCCTTCATGTTTAACATTTAACTGAGCATGTCTAAAAGTCTAGTACGCATGCTCCATGAACCATCGATTCCCCCTTTCAGCATGCCACTCTCCTCCTCCCCCTCCCTAACTTACTCTACCTCCCTAAAACCCCCTTCCCTTAAATAACTCTCTCATCCCCCCTCCCCATACCAACACAATAATTCAAACATAGTCTGATATCTAATATTCAAGGAAGGGGGTAAAGCTAAAGAATTGAGTAGAAAGGTAAGTCAATTAAAAATAATAAAAACCTTTTTAATTCAAACGTAATTTACTTAAGTGTGTCTCTAAGAAAATTAACCTTTTAAGCCTCAAATGAATACAAAAAGAAAAGTTTTACGAATTTGTATTCCATTTTTCCTTCAAAAAAAGTTAATTGTATAAATTAATCTGTTTGTCTGTAATGAACAAAGAAGTAATAAAAATAATCTGCTACTTGGAGTGATACCTAGCTTCCTCGCATCCTACCACATACTTTTTTGACATTGATGTTATCCTTTTATAACCCATTTTCGTTAGCTTAATTTAATTGCTCACAAATTATTCTGCGGGCTACTTTCGACAAAGCATTTAAATTTATTATAAATCAGATGTATAGGGTAGGTTGTTGTACCTTGGAACACTTTTTACATTTTAATTTTTTCAGATAGGGTATAACGGTTTTTAACGTTTTATAGTGGCATAACTTACCTTTGTCTAAATCTCCATCAGCCCATATTTTTCTTTTTGAATAAAACAGCACAACAAATATGCTAAAAATTATTTTAAAAAAGCAAAACATGTGTTCCAAGGTACAATATGTTCGTGTACCTTGGAACACACCCTCTTGTACCTTGGAACGCGCCCTTTTACCTTAAAAAACAAATGGAAAATGAGGCATTACAACTCAAAATAGCTTATGTTAAGTTTTTTTTTTATTGTACCTACATGTTATAAGTAACATAATAACATGTTATAAGTACCTAAGTGACATAGTAAAAAGTAAGTTTTTTTTTGTTATAACATCTCAAGTTAAAAAGAATAACAAGATTAAGTATGACAAATTAAATAATAAGATAGTATACAATACACATATAACGAAAAACTATTATTCTGAAGGTAATAATATTAAGGTAGCAAAATAACATAGCATATTAATTCAGCAGGCGTTGTGTTCCAAGGTACAAGAGGGTCCGCATTTTACAAACATGGCGACTAACGCTAAGAACTTAGGCTTAACATATTCAAATAACTTATGAAAATACTCACCAATCCATGCTGAAATCAACAAGCGGTGATTGGGCCTCAACAAGAACACCCTCTTAATACTAAAAATCGAAAAAGATGGGGAAAACTTTTTACTTTTGCACTTCAAAACAAACTTTTTCCCACAGCGTCCACGTTTTTCACGTGAACCACATGAAACTAACTCTACGGCTTCCTAGCGGCTAGTTCTTCAACATAGTTGAATTTCAGCTC
>KZ651674.1:128760-139310 GCA_001010745.2 Gerris buenoi | reverse complement strand
TTATATCGCTACATTAGAGCGGGGGGGACTTTTTTTTTGCGTTTTGTTTTAATTTTTTAGGGGGTAAAATAGCTGATTTTGGAAACACGATACATTTAGTAAACCAAATTTCAATACTTTTAAAATGATACCCAACTTCGATTTTTCAAATCACAAAAATTTTGGGGCCCCCTAGTTACGGACCCCTTAAAATTCTAAAATTTGACTTTTTTTATATCATCTCCCGGAAATTTTAGTGGACCACAAAGATACATATTTATGTATTTTTTCCTTAGTTTAGGACCTATCCTAAGGGGTAGTGCAGAAGGGGGGGGGGTACATTTGAGATTGGTTTTAATTTTTTGGAGGGTTAAATGGCCACCATCTCGGAAACGCAATACATATTTGTAATCTGCATTTCAAGACCTTTGAAATGACACCTAACTTGAAAATTACAAAAATATTAAATATTGCGATCTATTCGCAATTGATCGCAGGTCGCAGAAATTTAGAGTGTTTAAGTTCGCAATAGGTTTTCTGTTTTTGGGCAAAAAAGTTTAACTTATATAACAAATTTCAAGTCTATAGCTTTAGCAGGTCGGGAGCTATACTCCAAGTTGCGACGGACGGACGGACACACTACCAAAAGCATAAGGGTTTCTAGGAGGACCTCGAAACCCTAAAAATAAATCTTATATAACAGCTTTGTCTGTCTATCTGTCTGTCTGTCTGTCCGTTGGCTTGTTTCAATTCATAAACTACTATAGCTAGAAACATGAAATTTGGCTCACAGGTGCATCTCGGCATTTCAGACAACTAGACAAATTTTGGAGTTTTTACACTTAATATTTCCAAGATGGCGGCCCGGCCAATAGGGCGGGTGACTAAAAAAAAGTTTCTAGTAAGTATGGCATGTTATACATCAATTTCCAGGTCTTGAAGTGTAGAAAAAGAATATGCAACTATTAAAATAATACAAGTAATATTTTCAATATGGCGGGCGACTAAAAAAAGGTGTTTAGTCACCATGGCATGTTATACATCAAATTAAAGATCTTGAAGTTTAGAAAAGGAATATGCAACTATTACACTTAATAATTAAACAAAATCGTACAGAAACCGGCGATTATCGCCTCAATTATCTACTTACGTGAAGCGCGCCTTATTTGTTTAATTTAAATAAACAAATTAGCAACTTTGAGTGGAGAGACAATTTTTATTATTCATAAAGATGGCCTCCATAGACGCTCCCATATCTACGAAAAATATTAAGTGCCAAATTTTATTAGTTAAAAAATTCTTCTACACTTGAAGACCTTAAAATTGATGTATATTGTGTCATGTTGATTAAAAACATTTTAATCATCCACCACATTGGCCCTCATCTTAAAAATATTAAACCACACATCATGAGTAAATCCACATTTTTTATTTATTTTTTTTTTTTTATTTAACTTTTAAGTGAGCCTTGCTATCCTAAATTTAAAGGCACAAATAATAAATTTAAAGGATAAGTGCAATCAATGCACAAACAACACAAAACACAAGTAGCAGAAAGATTTATTAAACGCACTAACTATAAATGTAACAGAATGTAGTTAAAGGCACAAACAAAAATGTAACCGATGTTTGTTGAAGGCCCTAAGAGTATATGTAAAGAATAGGTTTATTCAACGTACTAACAATAAGGTAAATTCGCATTGTACGTGCCAGAGAAATTTCTTAAAGGGGTGGATAGAGTGTTAGAAGTGGATAGATAAGGTTACAGCAGGCACGTACAATATGAATTTACCCAGAGAGGTTTGTTAATGGCGTACCCAGTATATGGAAAGGATAGGTTTATTCAACGTACTATGTAACGCAGAGATGTTTGTTTAAGGCATATACAATAAATTTAACCCAGGTTAGTTGCAGGCACTAACCATAAAAGTAACAGAGTTTTGTTTAATGAACTAACTATAAGCATAAAGAACAGTTAAATCCTACTTAATGTAACAAGAAGTTTTTTGAAGCTACATATTACCAATGTTAGGGATAAATACAAAAAAAGGGCTCTAACAATAAATGTAAAATAAAGTTGTGTTGAGCGATATAACAATAAATGTTTATTGAATGCAGAAGAAAATTAAACAAGTTTGTTTAGACTGCAAAAATAAAAATATAAAAATAGTTTTCGGATCTCTGAGCAAAAAAAAAAAAAAAAAAAAAAAATTGATCTGTTCCAAGAAAGTCTTAATTAAATTATTCTTTTTAACTTTTATAATTACATTCATTTTTCTTTTTTTCTTTTTTTTTTCTTTCCACTTTTATAAGTAAGTGTAATTGTTTGTCAGGAAATTAAGAAAAAAAATGACTGCAAGAATTTAAAAAGAGCACAAGGACCGAAAAGTTTTAATGTAAAGAAAAAATGAAATAGTCTGATAAAGAACACACTATTATTAGCTAAGTTAAAAAAAAAAAGATAAACAAATTAAATTAATATAGTTATTTTTACCCCCTTATTTTTATTTTAAAAACAAAAAGAAAAGGTTCAAACTAACTTATAAATAAAGTTATCAATATCTATATTCTCTTAAAAATTTCTTCCCGGCGGGTTGTTCAACCTGACCTCTTATCATTTTCAATTATAGCTATTTTTCCAAGTTTTTTTTTTTGTCCCTTTTATATCATTCATTTCACCATGGAGTTTTGTCTATATTATTTGTTTACTGTTATTTCAGGTTTAAGCCTCGTCCAGACAGCCAAACCGAACAGAGGAAACGAGCCGAGCATTGATTTCTGCACATGCCCAGTCTAAAGAGCGAAACTGGGCATGCGCAGAGACCAACGTTCGGCTCGTTTCCTCTGTTCAGTTCGGCTGTCTGGACAAGGTAAAAACTAAAATAGCGCTAACATATAACAAACGACAAGACTACGAACGAATTTAACTAGGTAGAGTGATATTGCTATTTAAATATAATATTTGACCTTTACTGTTGATACACGATAAACATAAGGGTTGGACTTTATTTATTTATATAAAAATAAATAAAGAGTTAAAGAATCTAGTTAGAGTTGGAAATATAAGATTAGAGGTTGAAAATAAAATTCTATCTCTCCTTAGGGACTTAATAAAAGCCCTTTAGACTACCAAGCAATCAATTGAAATCCTGTAATAAATTTAGATAAAAACAGGGTTGGACTGGCCCTTAGGGATAATAAACACCTAGGACCTACGCATCTCTCGTAACAAGAGTAATGACAAGCCCTTACCCTAACGAGAACGTCATCATAAATATATGTTTCTTTTTTAACACGTATAAAATTATGGACAAGTAGTTAAGGTCACGAAAGGGATTGTATTTGCGTGATTCGTTCAAATTAAAACTCGAAGATTTAAAAATTAACCCTTCCAGCATAGTTGAAGTCACAAATTAGGAAAGCTAGTACTTTAACTTTCTCGTTTACGTATTATTTGTATAAAGAAAAAGTATTCCGATGGCGCAACAATTTGATTTTGAGATTTATTGCTTTATTTTAAAAAGTGGTTTTTTGTTTGATTTTTTCTAAATCTTTTTTCTATATCTGCCTGCCATATCATACCCGTAAGTTGTGGTTTCGTTCAGGGAAACCTTTTTTGTATTTGCACAAAAATTGAATGAGATCCCGTCCATCATCATAAAGAAGAGGTTATAATCGTTCTCTTACTCTAGACCAGGGGTCTCTAATCTTTTTTAATCGAAGGGCCATACCTGGATAAGATGGTCCATAGCGGGCCGGATGCCGGATAAAGTAAACAACATTCAGCTATCGGACTTCACAACGGTAGGGGACATGGATAATAAGCTCATAAACCATGCATATTCATTTCGGCCAAAAAAACTTACATAAGACTGGTGTTCTTTTTAATTTTTGAAATGACATTTGATCATGGAGAACTTATGACTTTACATTGTTTCATTTGTTGACGTCTTCTGTGGGGTGACGGCTGAATAATAAGTCTCATGGGCCGAAGGCTGGAGACCCACCCCTGCTCTAGGCAGTCAGATTTGTTAATATTCCTAAACTTGTCTATGGTCCTTCAACGGTTAAATAAGTCAAATATTAATATCATGAGTCATTATTACAGTACTTTATGTAAGTACTATCCATAAGACTAACTTTTTTTTTTTAAAAAAAGCATATAAATATAACGTAACGAATAGCATCATAAGATAAATGCACTTATATTACAACATCACTAAACAACAATGTAACATGATACGACACGGAATTAAATGTACCGTAAAACTACCACCCTACTAGGCTAACTCAAACGATGTATGTAAATGCAATTTACGACGTCACGCTTTGATGACGTCGGCATTTTTTAGACGAAAAGGATTTGGGGAACTATATGAAGCGGGAAATGGGAACGGCATTTTCTCGTATGGGAGGAGAAAGCTTAGGATAACATATGGCGAAGTAAAACACAGAAGCGCATGCTTGCGTCTCCGTGACGTCACTAAGACGTCAGACCTGTTGGCAGTGGGGGAGGGGAGAGCAACAAGTAGAGTGGGGGAAACCTTGCCCTTATTATATCGATCTTTATATAATAAAAAATAATATATAAAACTTATTTCTTCCTCGAAATTCTAACAGATTACTTGGAAGCCAGACAGGAAAAAATATAAATTAGCCAAAATATGCACACTCACTTCCGAGATATTATAATATGCACATATTATAAATAAGTGTATGTGAGGTAAAAATTGGTCCTTCGAGCAAGATTTAAATTCTTAATTATGTTATTAATTGTAGGTAATTCATTAAAAATTGGAATCGATTCAAAAACCGAGTTACAAAAATAAAAACCTAACTACTATTTAATGCCAGCTTGATAACACCAAATGTTGCTATCTTATACTAAACATCCAACCAAAAGGTTATCCGCATTATTTAATTGGGTAGTTGGAATTAAATTAGAATAATACCCTAAAGTTATAGGCCAAGAGCGTTAGCTCAGAAAAGGCCATTAACGGGAAAAAATAGGATAAAGCTACATTTTGGTTTATGGCTTTATTTTGGTCCCCTGATAAACATACTAAGTTTCCCCCCTCGAGGGAGGTCGGCGTTGGCCACCATTTTGAAAAAAGGGACCAACATTTCGTTTTTGGCCAATAACTTCGTTCTCATCGATGATAAGACAAAAATAGATAGTATCGAATTTGTAGGGCTTTAAATTTTCAACAAAAAAGGTTCAATGTCATTTTTCACTTAAGTCAATAGTTTCGAAGCTATAGCGCGGTGAAGTGTGACATGGTTATTAGACTTTTTATTTATTATCGAGTGTCATTGTATTTTTCGTCTAAAAATCATGTCGCACTTCACAGCGTTATAGCTTCGAAACTATTGACTTTAGCGTATAATAACATTGAACCTTTGTTGTTGACAATTTAAAGTCCTACAAATTGGATAATAACTATTTTTGTCTATCATTGATGAGAACGAAGATATTTGCCAAAAACCAAATGTTGGTCTTTTAATGCCGACCTCCCTCGAGGGGGAAAACTTAGTATGTTCATTAGGGGACCAAAATAAAGCCATAAACCAAAATGAAGCTTTATCCGATTTTTCCCCCGTTAATGGCCTTTTTTGAGCTAACGCTCTTGGCCTATAACGCATATCGGTAATTTAATTCGAACAAAAATTAAACTTTTGGTCGAATTTATTAGTTTTAATATTTTATATAAGTATATAATATCAGGACTTCATGAGAACATACATCAGCTCTAGTTCTGCCATATCGTTCTTTACTAATAGACTATACATAAGTTTGGCTTCCCCTTCCCCAAACTGATAAACCGAAGATAAAAATGTATAAAATGTTTTGTATGAAAATTTTAATCTAGATTAATTTAAAGTTAAGCGATATTTTTGCTCAATCTAATAGTGTTAAAAATCCCAGGGAAGTTACCTACTTTCATCCAACTACTTGCATTTCTAGGGTTTCGTTGATTATTAGGCTGAAACATTTATCGCTAAAAACGCAATATTGGCATTACAATAGATATAAAAAGCCATAATATGTGTGTGTGTTATGGCATATAATATATATTCTTGTAATTTACTCTTACCGCACTTGAGGTTAGGAAAAACAGTAAAATTAAAATTATACTGTTAACAAGTTTTATCGTTGTATTGAAATGGCGCTTGTACTATTTATCATAGGAAGTTGAAATAGGGCTCAAATATTGCAGAATTAAAATTAGGAATGAAGCCTGTTATTAGATTTTTGATATCTTGCTCAGAATCAATAAAATCTTTATTTTAATGATTTTTCTAACCTCAAAGAGCGGTAGAGCCTTAAGTAGCTTTCATTTGATACCCATCTCGAAAGTTAAAAAATTAACATTTTGCCTCACTGCACATGTGCACACATAAAATTTACAATTTTTAAAAATTGGAAAATAAAATATTAGTATGAATTATTTCATAATTATAGGACTAACCGTTGTAGGGTGGTTGGAGGGAGAGGAGCTTTGCAAAATTTTGCCTATTACACAAGCGTATATTATGCATATTTGATTTTGATTTCGTGAATAAGGTGTGAAGGTATTTAATTAAGATGGAAAATTATTAATATAAATTATAAATTAAATATATAAATGAGTATAAGTATTTAAAAATATAAATTTAAATATTATAATAGACCTAGTAGTCTCTAAGATAGGGGAAAAAAATAGGGGAAAGTATTTCTGTTTAATAAGAATTTAGTACAATCAAAATTACTATAAACTGGGTCATAAATTAATTTACTTTTTAATCCATTCGAAGTAATGTTTAATTTTTAGAATCATTTAGCTTGTGCAGAAATTTTATATTATAATTTCTAATCGGATTTTTGTAACTGTTTATTGTTTATCTTTTTTCGTTAAATTTTTTTACGCATGTAGAAATATGATTAAATATTATCTGATCATGCAAAATAAAAGAAGTATTATTATCTATTGTTTGACCATACGAGTTATGTTATGTTTTGATATGTTTTCGCAGTGCACATTATTTGCATTTACATTAGGGTATAAAACTCAAAGGTTTTTATACCAAAACATTTTATTATACAAAGCAGAGTAATATTTATTTTGTAAATCTATTATTGTGTGACCAACTCTAGCTGACGGCCGCTTCGGTCAAGCTAAAAAATGTTTTATCTTTTTGTAGCTATTGTAAAGATTTGTATTTTTTTAATAAACATTTTACTACTATATTATGCATATTAAATGTTCAACATCTCTATAATTTCCCTATGTTGGGTCAAAAAGTTACGCCAGTATTTTAAATTTCACATCCTTAGCGTGAACGGTTAGGGGGATATTAATCAAAGTACGACGTACTGACAGACACATCACCTGGAAAGTGGGGCAGCCTTTAAATTCCCACCGTCTCTAAATCCTGCGATCTAAAGCGTGCGAACGCTTGGGCGGATAACGTTGCCCAACGTACACGTCCTGGGCATAGGTAAAATGAAAATGTTTTAACAAAACCCAAATTTCAACTAAATCAGTCATCTTTTACCTCAAGTTATCGACATCGGTCGAATTCGTGACGGTCGGATTTTTCGTATTCACTCCCGGGCTCCAAACGCTGTAACGTGCCATAACGAACTTCGTTCCAAAAGAAAAATATGTATATAAACCAATTTTAAAAACTTTGTATTTAATGCGATGTTTAGGTATAATTATTTATTCCAAGTTGTTATATTTTGTTTTATTTCAGGCACTCTTTTTACTTGGGGAGGCCAAACCAGGAAATTTATGGTACTTTGAGTCGGATTTGTTTTTTAAAAAATGTGTTATCAACTGTAGTTAGTATTAGCATATCGAATATAATAGTCATGATGGTAGATACATATCTACAAATAAAAATATAATAGAAATAGGTATAAGTATAAATATATATACCAATGTATAATGTTGTGTCGAGTGTATCGTAAAACAGACATTGTTCACATGTAATGGAAAATGTATAAGACCAGACTTAGTCAATTATGTTCTACTAAAACATTCATTAACTTTAAATCATCGGGTAGGAAAGAAGGTCGTTTTAGATCGATATTACTTAATAAAAAATTCCCTTCCATTAACACTGACATGGACTAGGATCGACCAGCTTCGACTATTAGTAGCTCTGTACAAATAAACAAAACAATCGATTTAAAAGGTAATTGCAATAACAAGGTTTAAAAGTAATTTCGCTTCAATAATAAATAATGGAATTAGAAAATGTCTAATAAAGGTATATTTTATCGACATTAATGCGATTATTTGCACTTAGTAACAATACGGAATACGGGAATACAATAAATCTATAACACAATACTAGTAGATAACCCTTTATTCGTAATTTCTTTTAACTATCTTTATTAAGTCTATATGCTATTAAAATTCACGCCTAATATTTTGCCTCATCTTAAGGCATCTTCAGGCTTAACGAGCTAATTTTGAATTTTCCAAACCACACTGACCTACTTGAAAATATAACATATAATGTTTAAAACCTTTAAAATGTAACTCCTTGGTTTTAACATACGTAAACCATACTGCCTAAGCTGGAAAATCACGGTTCTAGAGAAAAAAAGGTTGAAAAAAGGTCGAGGTTTGTTGTTATACAGGGTGTAGTACATACTATTTTGTACTATGTATATAAGTCTGTACAATTTATTTAGTTACAATCTCACACGTTGTAGTCATTAAAACCGTTGTATATGGTTTATTAATTTATATAAGTTAACAATTACCATAAAAATAACTTCTCATCAACGGGGAATCAAACCCGGTCTCTCACTGTCCTCGGTTAAAGCTACTCTTCCAGGGAAAACGACTGAGAATATTTTTTTTTTTTTTTTTTTATACTACCATTATAATTCGCTACTCATAAGCTTGAGAACGTGAATAAAGGTATAGAAAAGAGGTAATTGCTAGATAAATTCCGTAACGTTATCAATCATTGATGTAATATCATTTATGTCATGCTAACAATAAGTAAATATTTTTAGGCTAGAAAATGGCTCGAGTAGTCGAAACGTTGCCACATAGCATGAAATAGGGTTAGTCTTCTTCTCCCTACCATTCAAGGATCCAAACATTCGATAAGTAACTATTTCTACAGAGCACACCAAGCATTCATACGCAATATATATTTTTTTATTATCTTTGTTTTCCTGAAATTTGGGATGAATGTTTTCTTTAAGTCATTAAAATCCTATTTAAAGGTTTATTTATTTATGTATTATTATATTTTTTTCAGTTTACAATAACCATAAAATATCAAATTTTTTTAAACGTTTTTTTTTAAGTTTGTGGGAGGTAGCCCCCAAAATGTAGAGCCTCGGGGTATAAATTATCTTAACCTTTATGCTAGATTCTATCAAAATCGGCCCAGTAGTTTAGGCTCAACGCTCAACACGTCAGCACAGACTATACAGACACATAACTGCTTGTTTGAAATCAGAAAACTTCAAAATGTGTAAATCTATCAAAATCTCAAAATGGAATTCACACGCCATCACAATACTTTCTCTTTAAACACTACAAATATGAGAAAGTAAAAAAATACAGGTACATATATTTAATTTTTTAAAAATCTCTTTTTTTCTTGAAATTTAGGAGGTTTAGGAGGTTCCAAGTCATTACATCTTTGTATACCAGAATGTTTTTTTTTCAACCTAAAACCCCTTTCTCATGCATTTGGTAGTGCGTCCGTCCGTTGCATCTCATAAACTACTGTGGTTAAAGATTTCAAATTTTGTATGCATGTTAGACTGTTTTGCTCCCAACCAATTTCATAAAACCAGTTTCAAGTTTCTGTGCATAAAGAGGAAACCCTTTTTTTTGACAGTTTCCATCATGTCCTCAAACGAAGATGTATTAATTCATTGTATATACACACACTCAATAAACAAAATGCTTCTTACTCATGCTTGCACTCATTTTAACTAAAACCACTGAACACCAAACAAAACTAAATAATCAAATCTGAAATGATAAGCAAATCAATAAACATGACATTTTTTTCATTTTTGATTGCGTGAGTGATATGACTTTGTGGTTGCGTGAAACATGTTTCATGAAACCAAATAAAAATACAATTTCAAGAAAGAAGTGTGCTCCTTTCTGTATGTTTTAAATCAAGTGTTTTCATGATACTCAAGTTTCACGTTTCTCGAAACGCGTTTCTTCAGTGTGCACAGCGCCTTAAAGTGTAGCTATTTCTCCCATAAAATTACCAAAATAAAACTCTCCAAAAAATCTCCTTCCCCGCTACCTTATAAGGACAGATCCTAAAAAAAAAAATCACAGGGAAGTACTTGCCCCAAGTACATTTTAGGGTTTTGTAGATGAATTAGCACACCCGTTATGTTATTATGATTTTTTTGTCTTCGATCCAAAGGGTTCCGGGTTCGATCCCCCGGGGGGTCACAATGTTTTTTATCGGTATTAACGGCAAGATAAATTACATTTTTAGGAAATTTTCATCGCCCCACCATAAAGTATAACTATGAATTATTTCAAAATTTTAGGTCCAGCCATTATATAAAGTTTGGGGGGGGG
>KZ651674.1:81662-106377 GCA_001010745.2 Gerris buenoi | reverse complement strand
TTATTCTTATTCTTCCTTCATTTTATGTTGACGCACCTACAGCCTAAACTACTGAACCGATTTTAATCAATGAGGGCTTTTTGGATTCGTCTAGATCCCCCTTCTTCTCCCCCCCCCCCCCCTACAACCCTTAACTCACTCCTACGCTGAATGTGGGGTGAGAAACCTAGCTAGCGAACAATCTAAGATGGGTAGAATCCAAATAAGCGTCATACGAAGTGGTGAGCCTGACAATTATTCGGAGGTACACCAACGTGTTGAGTAGTAGTTTCGTGTGGTTGTCACATGACATAATATGAATTACTTCTATTTACGAGTTCATCTTTTAAACTTAGTATTATAGGTTTAGTTCAACCTTACTCTCTTGAGTTCAAGGGTGTTATATGTTTATTCACTTGGTAATTTGTTTATTAATACATATTTCTCTTATCTATGAATTTATTTTAGTATTATTTTGTTATTATGATTTATTATTATTATTATGTATTATTACTCTATCATTATTATTATTTGATTTTTTATGTTTTCTATGCTCCTACTAACTACTATCAGAATGTTAAGTTCTTTCAGTGTCATAGGTCTCGTAGTTCTCCAATCTCAATAAACCATGCCAAGCTCTTAACTTCACTTTTATTTGATTCTAATGTGTGGTAATAAACAGTTTAGAGAATCCTTCCTTATAAACTGTACAAAAAGTCATGAAATCCGACCAAAAACCACTAGTGTGGTAAAAAAACACCCCGCCAAGTCTGTGGTCCAAAAAAGTTGTGAAGTGAACTTTCTGTCCCGCCAAGTGATGTTTGCACTTTCTCCTGACCCATCACTATCAACATAGATACTTTTCAGCTTCTTCTCCTTGGCGGTGTGCCTGCATATATTAGTACTAGTAGTCTAGAACAAAGACTATGAGGTGAACAACTATCTTTCCACACAAACCTGATGTGGAAAATGTAAAGGTGAAACAAGAAATTGTATTACGGAAATGGCAAGGCGCACCGCCAAGGAGAAGAAGCTGAAAGTATCTATGTTGATAGTGATGGGTCAGGAGAAAGTGCAAACATCACTTGGTGGGACAGAAAGTTGATTTCACAACTTTTTTGGACCACAGACTTGGCGGGGTGTTTTTTTTTTACCACACAAGTGGTTTTTGGTCGGTTACAATAAACAAGAGTAGAAACAAAGTTAACTAACTTCAGTATAAGACAATAACATAACCTTTACTCATGAAAATAAAAACAAATATAGCATAACACTGTTTGCTTACTCCAACGAGTAGTAGACAAATATAATCCTGTTCTGTTTGTAGTGTACACAAACTACGTTTGAAGCTGTAGTAGTGGAAAACAGTGAACTCTAAAAGAGAATTGTAACAAAGTGCACAATTTAACAAAATCAATGTGTGAACGAAAATCGTAAAAAAAAAAAATTTGGAAGCAGCATTCGACGACCACACTCTAAAATTGCAGAATGATTTGCTCAAAGCCATGTTATTTATTTATTTATTTTTTTTTTTTTGGAATTACTGGACTGGTGATATCTGGCCACTTTACTAATCTAATCGATGAGATTATCAGTGTAAAATATGTCCTACCTCTCTGGGATTCGAACTCAAGTCGGGGTTTTAAAGTGCTTTTAAAGCACTTGTGTGCTGTGTGTGTGTGTGTGTGTATGTATGTGTGTGAGTACTTAAGTGCTTTTTAAGTTTTAAATTTTTTAAAGTGCGCTAACCCCTCGGCTACATCGGCCTCTCGAAGACATGTTATTGTTTGTTTAAATCAAGAAGAGATAAGAACTACCTATATATTATACATTGAGCTAATTGTCTGAGAAGAACCTACTTCCAAATTTATGATAAATTTAGAGTATTGTAAAAAAAAAAAAAAAAATAAAAATAAAAATAAAAATAAATACACTGCGCTGGCTCGTTCCACAAAGAATGTACTTTATGTGGAACTGACATTTTTGTGGAACAAGGATAAAAAAGTTCAGTTTTTACCTCCTAAAAAAGCCCCTTGAATTTTTTCAACATCTAGACCAGGGGCACCCTATGTTAATTATACACACCATAACACCAGGTATACAGTAAATAAATTAAAATACATTACACACTTATCACCAAAATTGAATACACTGCAGATCAGGTTTTACTGAGTATAAAGTAATATACTAATCACCCAGTGACGAATCTAAGGAGTGGGGCCTGCCTTCGGGGACCGGCCCCGAGCACCGGTTAAAAATGTTTTTTTTTAGGTTAAGGCCTTAAAAGATAATGAATATAGAACAAATGTGATGAAAAATTCTGATTCGTGTTATTTCTGCTCATAAAACTTCCAAAATTTGAGTTAGGTTTAACACGAACTAAGATTACCTTTTTGACCATAATTTACCTTATTGCGTCTCCTAGGATATAAGGTATTGCTCCTATAGTAATAATATCGATCCTCTTGCTGCTAATTTTGAAAAAAAATAAATAAATAAAATAAATAAAAACAGCGAAAGCATGAGCTTCCTGCGGTTAAAAGGAAAATGCACTTTGTTCTGTCTGCTTCTGCGTCTCTTAGTAGGTGATGGTCCGACGATGACTTAAGTCATCGATATTAACGAAATTTGGCACACGACTATTGGATAGCTCACAAAGCTATCGGGCACGTTATTCTCAAAATAAATAATTGGGACTTTTTATCAGAAAACATTATATAATTTATTTAATAAGTCAAAAAAGGGACAATTTTTCGGTATGATAGATTATTATTATGGGGCAAGATATATACCGTGAACGAAATTTCCCTATACCCCCTACTCTTGGTGGACATAATAAAATTATTATCACATACAAAATTCTAGCTTGAAAAGGAATAAACTACGAATATGATCTTGGCTATTTATTATTTTTAAGAAATTAATATAATTTCTACATATAAAAGTTACATTGTTTCGAAAGTGGATAACTCCATTTAATTTTTATTTTGACTGATCCTAGCTATCCTCAATTTTATTAGTAAGTGAGTAGTTGGTTCCTTGTATTGTTTAATTTATTTGTTCTTACATAGGTCCCTTAAGGCTGTACCGCCCTTTGAGGTTAGGAAAAACAGTAAAATTCGTTGTATCAAAATGGCGCCTGTACTATTTATCGTAGGAAGTTGAAATAAGGCTCAAATTGTGCAGAATTGAAATTAGGAATGAAGCCTGTGATTAGATTTTTGATATCTTGCTTAGAACCAGAGGTATTTGAATTTTACTGTTTTTCCTAACCTCAAAGGGCGGTAGAGCCTTAAGACAAAAGCAATAGTGCTGTGCAGTGGTTCTTAACCGGGGGCCTCGAAAGGTATTTAGGTATTATATTTGGAGATTTTAAGGGGGCCGTAGTTACCAAAAGGTTTAGAATCACAGGTGTAGTGGACAGTAAAAGAGTACGTAAAAAGAAAAAGGAAATTAAAAAAAACGTTAAACGGAAAATAAATTTGACATAAACCTTTAATAAGAATTATCTAAATGCAGAGATTTGACGAGAATCAGAAGGATTCAACATTTCAATTTAAATTATCAAATTTTAATGGGTAATTTTGACCCAAAGAGGGGCCGAAATATCGTTAAAGAGAGCGTTTAATTTTTCCTTAGAGGCCCTACACACGACCCGACACGACCGCCCGACCGTAAGGGCGAACGGGGTTGGGCCCGACAGTTGGAGCGTGTGTAGGCTTGTCGGCGGACCAAAACTGCCGGACCCAACGGTTGGGTGGTTGGTCGTCTCGTACGACCAACCGCCCGACCGTCGGGAGCCCCCCACCCTCAATCCCTGTCGGGTTGGACCGTGTGTAGTGCTGTTGGCCAACTCCTCCACCCGACACGACCACAACCCTACCATTCTACCACAAGTAATCTTCCGAATCGGTTATTTGTTTAGGTGGTCGTGTCGTGTCGTGTGTAGGGCCTTTTATGTCCAAACAACACAATTTTACTATTAAATATACATAGTATATTTAATATGCCTAGTCCTATAGAAATTAGCTATAAAAGCAAAGGGTGAGAGATCTAGTTCGAATCTCTGCCGGGGAGATCAGGCTTTAACAAGGCATATTACAACTCAGAGGTGTTGAGCACAACATATTTTTTTTATTATAACTGGCTTTTAAAATCGCAATTGAACATCCTATTGTTTAGGATTTTCTGTACATGATCTCATCAACAAAATGAAACATCGTATGCATAGACGACTACCTATATTACTAGATCAGTATTTACTATAGAATAGGTAGGCTTTTTGGGGCCAGAAACTTATCATAGACAGTCTGTGAATGAACCCTGATGTTTAGAACTCGTTACATCATGGATCATTCACAAAAGAATTTAGAAAAAATAACCCTTCAGAATGATCTCTAAAATGTGTTTTAAATGTCGGGATTCACACTATTTCAGACTTTGTATACACCCGGGATTCACAAAATCAATGGCGAAGTCTCCTACAGAAGACCAAGATTTATTAGAAATGTTCGCTATTAGATTAAAAGTAAATATAGTATTTAAGCGTAAAGATTAAAAAGGCAGTATATTGATTTTTCACTGTTTTTTTCATCACTGACAAAAGGGATTAATAAAAAGGCGACACATGAGAAATATAATAGACACATGACCATGACTTTTAAGTAGGTTTGACACAAACATACTAATTCTGTTACAGTCCGACACATTGGGCGCAAGCAAGTTGAGCCAGGAATTCTATGATGGTTCGAGTTGGCCTCCCGGACATGCCGCATCTTAGGTAAGGGGTTTTGCCATCCTCTGTCATCACTCCGAAAGTATCGATGTGCACCCACCTGTAGTTGCAAGTGAACTGACGTAAAAATGCGGCGGTTGTGCACGTTCTTCCCAAATCGTTTTCGTTGGCGTTGGTCAAATCACATCTCAAGTGAGAAGGGAATATGTCATTGTTGTAGTACTCCCATAGAGGCATTCTCCAAAGGCGATCACCGGTGTGAACAGAAGCACCTTTTAACATTTCCCATAGACCTTCGTCGTTTGAGAATACGCCAGATGCCGAAGAGCCTAGTACTGACCTCATCTGATTAGTCAGTGTACCAACGTCTAAAATGAAAGTCGGGAAGTAGCGTTGAGCGTATGATAATGCATCAGCTAAAACAAGAGTACCTTCGTAATCGGTGTTCTGGATGCAGATACTTTTACCGTTCATGGCGCAGACGATGTCACCAGGTTTCGTTGCCATAGCTCCAGGCATGTTCTCACACAAGGGTATAATAGCCCGGATGTTAATCGGTATACCGAGTGTTGCTACGGCTCTCACAGTACTGACGACACATGCAGCCCCCGCCATGTCACCTCTCATATCCACCATGTCGTCACAACTTTTTAAACAAAGACCTCCGGAATCGAAAGTGATTCCTTTGCCTACTAATACAATAGGTGGACAGCAAGGATCGCATCCATTGTACGATATCTCTAAAAATATCGGCGGTTCTTTCGATCCTTTGGTTACAGCCAAAAAAGCACCCATGTTCATCTCTTCGGCCCATTCTTTCACTCTTACTTCGATATTAACGCCGCATTTGCAGAGCACTTCAATGGCTGATAAAGCGAAAGCCGTAGGAGTCATCAGGTTGGACGGTGTCTCCATTAGTTGCCTAGCTAGATTTTGAGCGGAGGCTTTAGTGAGACCGATTTCCCAGCCAGTAAAATCGCAGTCATCATATAATCCTAGAAGGGGTACTTTTATCTTTTTCGATCGGTTCTTTAGATCTTGGTAGGTCCAGAGAGCCAAAGCGGCACCTTCTGCAGCCGACTCGGCGTGGCCGAAGCTTTCAACGTAAACCTTACTAATATTCAACGCTTGAATCGCTCTGCAGCCGGCTCCGACGGCAATTCTTACCGCTTCTTTGAACTCGTCTCTTTGTTCAGCTTTGTTGAAACCGTATGTTTCTGAGCCGAGGCCGCATACGGCGATGACGGGAAACTGCGGGTCCATATTATACAGAAGTCTAACCTCGCCTAACATTGGGATGGAACCGGCGGACGCTACATTCTCCAGCAACATATTATCTGAATAATTGTTGTATTTTAACGTCGTCCTTGTCATATAAACCTTGTCGTTCTCGGGATCTTCGCAGGGCGAGTAAATGCCAAGTATGAGGGCTTTCTTGTCAGCTGTACAACTGTATCCCTGTTCCGTGTCGCCCCAAGCGTGGGTCATCTGAATTTCCTTGCATATTCCCGACGTGATACTTCTCCTGCCCGTCTCTTCCGCCTTCGATATGGAGAGTACGCCATCGTGCCTCTGTGACAATACCGCGAACGACCTCACCCCACTTTTCCTAACAAATTTTCCGATCAGTTCACCGATCTTCAATAAAGTCAAAGTACAATTTTTCATCATTGTACTGCGAGAGGCCTTTCATCAATTGAAGTAGACATGAAAAAATGCATTAAGTTCAGTTTTTGTGCGGAAATGTGTACAATATTTTTCCGTTAGACTTCAAATTTGGATATTTTTTTTTTGTTTTTTCAATGAATTTTTAGGTACTCCTGTAACAAAATAAATCGGGGAAATAAAAAAACTATCGACTAACATCTAACAATAAAATTAATAAAACAAATTAGTTTTATACAGCACACCCTACCCTAAACTCATAATAAAACCTCTCATACAACATTGAAAACTAACCTAGCCGCTATAACCTAACAAATTATTCCAAGCAATTTTTAATTCTTAAAGGCTAAGTTAAATGAGTAAATTTGCACTGGTTCACCCACTTATTTATAATTGTCCGATTGACTTAGGGTTTATTTTTCCTATTTACAATTTAACAACTTAAGACGGTACCGTTTCGATAAAATAAATAGTTTTTTTTTTTTTTTTTTTTTTAAATTTATGTATAAAATATCCACTCACGTACATAAGGGAAATGTTAGGAACATGGAGGTTTTTAAGGGTGGGGATTCACTCAGGACAGCTTAAAACCAAAACTGGTTATAAACACGTAAAACAAAATTATAGTAACATAAAATTATAGAATAATTAAGTATAAATAATAAGTAATTCAATGAATATTGTATAAGTGTGACGGCGCCATGTTATAACTCATCATGTAAACAAAACAATTCTTCGGATTTTTCTTTAGACAGAAGATAGAATTGCGTTTTTTTAAATCCAGCAGACAAGATCACTCGCGTACATACGCTATTCCTAAACATTGTACAATTCATATAATTAATCGATTATTACTTGTATATCGATATTTACATATTAATAAAGATCACACTTTTGTATACAAAGGTGTGATGTTCCTTAGTCCCAATGTACATTAGACTGAATATCCTTTGTTGTTTATGTGTGTTTATTAACTTCTCCTTACTTCAACTTCCCCGATGTGTTATTTATAAAATTCGAACATTGACTGAAAGAATTGACCCCAAGAAATTAAAAAAATAAAGGTTGCCTACTTTCCCAATAAAGGTTGCCTACTTTTCCATTCAAAAAATAGGTAAATTTCCCCTGAGCACCCACTTATTTATAATTGTCCGATTGACTTCGGGGTTTTTTTAAACTGTCCCTTTTTACAAATTAACAACTATTTTCCATGTACCGTGTTGATAAAATCAATAGGTTTTTTTTTNATACATTTATTTACAAAGATTTTTGCCTGTTTTTATATTTGGCACCCAATTCCAGTGTTTTTAGCTATCCTGAGTGAATCTCCCACCCTTAAAACCCCCCTTTCCTGACATTTCCCGTATGTACGTGAGTGGATATTTTATATATTTTTTTAAAAAAACCTATTGATTTTATCAACACGGTACATGGAAAATAGTTGTTAATTTGTAAAAAGGGACAGTTAAAAAAAACCCGAAGTCAATCGGACAATTATAAATAAGTGGGTGCTCAAGTGCAAATTTACCAAAAAATAAAGGTTGCCTACTTTGGAGTTACCAGGTATAAACAGGTGAGTAAACGTAATTAATATACCCTATCAGTTATTATATCGAATTATATATCAAATGAAAGGTAATTTTATCCTCAATCCAACCGTATTAGGTCGCCTTATCAAAAAGTTGATTGAATCCATGGTTGCCAAGATTTTAGATCTAAAATTTAGAATTTAAGGCAATACGGTTAGATTGGGAATAAAATTACCTTTGTACGATGGAATTGAATAAATAAAAAAAAAAATAAAAAAACAACACATCACCATCTTAAACATCGAAATATAAAAATGTAGTTGGTTAAAACATCAACTAAATCGATGTATCAATATATCGATGCCTGCAAGGAAACGTGTTCCAGAAATCAGCAAAAGTATTTCAGCGTTAAAGTACACAATACTTCAATATACTAAAGGAGAGTTAACATTCTTTCAACTGGATATTTAGCCCAATATACTTTGGGACAAAGGAATATCACACTTCTCTATATAAATATATTCCTTTGTCTTAACAGTTAATTAGACTGAGGGATATTATCACTTTTATATACAGAATTGTGATATTTTTTTTGTAATAAGAAGCATTGCGTATTTTATTCCTTAAAATCGCTACAAAGTTGAAGTTTTTTATGTTTTATTTCACAGTTTGATTCGAAACTTTAGTAATCGATACCAAGCAGTCGACAAAATCAATCATTTGATCAGTTATATTTCGACTAATTCAAAGTTGAAAAAATATTAAATAAACATGTTATTGTAAATAACATGTTAAGTTATTCACAAAAAAACGAAAAAAAATGGGACCTTTAGGGCCCTCCCCCCACCTTGCCAAGCCTCCCATCCATCAGAACTTCACTTCTGTAGGACTTTTTTCCTTCGTTGCCTGGACTATAAAGGAGCATAATTATGAAAATAAAAATATATTTTTAAAAAAAATTATCCAAAATGCCAAAAAGTGGTATCTTTACTTTTGGTAGAAAAATGTTCAGGATTTTTTTTCTGACTTTTGCACTTTACATAAGCAAGATAGAGGGGGGGGGGGCACTTTTCCACCAAATTAAAACTAGCCTACGCTACCCCTATCAAAGCTTATAACCAAAAAATTAATTACCCTACACTGTCTAAAATAAAAAAGTTAGTAATATTCATACTACGGAACGTTGAAATTTTAATTTAAATCAAATTATAATTACTATTTACAAGGGCGCTGAAGTCTATTTTTCTGTCTTTCTCCCCTTATTATTATAATTTGATTAAAAATAATGATAAATAATAGCTAAATAATAATAGATAAACAATAAAAATAAATAGCCTCACGTTTTTTACCCTTATTATTATTTTTTTTAAATTGGGTGTCGCGGGACACCAGGTAGCAAAGAAGTTCGATAAGCTTTTCATTAAGTATAAATTATAAAATCATAGTGCTAAGTATAAGATACTATCTACTTATACATGGTGGAGTTAGAAAAGAGACAAAATTAAAAGTAATTAACTATTTGTAGGGTAAAGGCACCTAATATGGCACAGGTAGGTAATATGGCATAGTGGGTTTTCTCTTGAACCAAGAGCTAATTTCTGTCAGCGAATGAATCAACGAAGTAGTTATACAGTAGTGCTGCTAGGGAGATAGTGATATAGCTTAAACTCCTCACAGTTATCTCAATATTCAGCCATTTCCCAAACTTAGTGTCAACAAAAGTTTATAGTGATTCCTTTAGATCGGTCAAAAATAATGTAATGTAAGTATTTAACTAATACATATATGTTTACAGATATACATTCAGTATGATGTGTAGATTAAGATGCACTCACCAGTTTTAAGTTTTCAACTCATTGTTTATTTTATGGAAGAACTGATGTGAACGTGATTTCCCCAAATATGGCATATGAAATATTCCCAAATAAGACCTATGCCATATTAAGGGTGCCTTTACAACGATGCGATCTAATATTCAGTATTTCATAGACAGACATTCATTTCTTATAATTACAATAGATAACTATTTTAAATTAATATAAGGAGATAAAAACCTAAAAACTCTTAGAAGTCTTATGTTAAATATTTAGTCATTGTAGAGTTGGCTCATTATACTTAAGTAGTTAATCTATCACTAGGATTTTTTTGTGCTACAAAATTCGCTATTTGGGGGGTGGNTTAGTTTCATTAATTTATCTCTATCAAAAATATACTCTCTAATTTAAAATTTTGAAGTTGGGTGGCCTGAGGGCAAAGTGGATCGTTGCCCCTAGTGGGCGATTGCATGAAAACAAACTTCCCTTTGCGTGGTAGAGATCTCCCAAGTTTCATTAATTTATCTCAAACCGTTCAAAAGTTAGGGGGGGGGGGGGGAGACTTTTGGACCACCCTAACAGTGGGATAGTGCTGTAAAGAAAATGGATAACTGCCAGGCAACTGGATAAGGCTCGATAGTCAAATTTTGTATAGCAAATTTGTAGGCTTGAATATCTTAATTTAAATACAATTATTAAATTTTTATAAGTTTTTGGTACAATTCATACTTCGGAACGGAACGCAAACAGTAATTATATTTTGATATCAATTAAAAATGAAATAGCAAACTGTGCACCTTATGTGAAATCCATTTCACATGATCCATCATTACCTTCGATTACCTATCCAGCTGTTTTTTTTTTTTTTTTGTATTTTTTTCCACAGTGGGTTAAATTTTACCTGATAAATTCGAATTGTACATGCGCACTTTAAGGTTAGGTGATAAAATTCCGCTTATTAAATTTAAAACCATATTTTTGTGTACCCTTGAATTTTCAATAGCCACTCCGCACCTTTTTGTGGTGCTCATTTTCTCATTCATTCTCTCAGTTCATTTTCTCAAGAAAAACAACCCTCCTGTATCCTGTATGTATAAACCAGGTAGAGGTAAATCTCGAAGAAATTTCGAGGGCACGTACAATCCGAATTAGCCCTCTACTTTCCTCTTCTTTTTATCCATATTTTTACTCCTTAAAATTTTTTTCAATCAAAATCACAAAATACTGAATCCAGTAACAAACCCTATTAACGTATAATCTATAAAAATCACAAGAAACGAAATTTAAAAACAAGAAAAGGGGGAATTAAGATTCATAGAAAATAGAACCTTCCAATTTCGGCTTTCAAAAACAATCAGCCAACCAGCAAAGACATCTCTTTCAAAAACTATCACAATTCCTATCAGTCGTCAATGACAATGACAGCCCATATATAATTTAGCTCTTTTATTTGCTTTATTTAAAAAATATACGTATATTATAATTAAAAGAGTAAATATTTAAAAAATTGGTCGATATCGGGACATATTTGAGTCCCGCCGGGACTTGAAATATGAGCGGGACAAACTCGTCAATATCGGGACTGTCCCGCTCAAATCGGGACGTCTGGCAACCCTGTATCTATATACAGTAGTCGCCGCTTAATGTGATCACTTTGGGACCGTGGCCTAGTTATCACATTAACCGACTGATAATAATAAGCAAAATCTCATTGGTTAAGCTTTCACTGTGTTTATATTTGATCAAAATGTAAATATAATAGGTAACACTGGAAAATTCCGATATTCCTGCTAATAGCCATAGCCGCTGAAGCAGATGGGAAATAATTAAAATAGGAAAAAACTGTTTATACGTACACATAAAACACATGCGGTCTACACATTAGAAAATAAGCAAATAAATGAAATGACACTAAACATATTTCTCATTTCTTTCCTTAATTCACCTTTCATTCTTTTCTCAGAAACCATTCTTTTAGCTATCTTTTTCTGAGTCCTCTCCGTTTTCTTTTGCGAATTTGGTTCTCATTTTTAAAGAGAGAATCCGATATCCTTCCGTTGTTTTAGAAGTTTATTCAACAATGGCTAAGAAAGTTTCTAATTTAATTGCGGCTTATTTAATTCCGCTGGCTCATCTTGGTCAAAAACGATCGTAAGAACTTAAGATGTCTATCTTCTCCTACGAGATGAGATCACGACGTTGAACCACACATTCTTTGTTCAACAGTTTTTACAACAAAACTAATCGACTTCAAACATGTATAAATGTAATGTTAATTTGACTATAGAGTTCTCAGAAACGATTGAAAGACAATACAACTGACCTCTGTATAAGTAAAATTTCGTAGAAATAGGAGGAGAAATGGATGTTTAGATGTTGATTTTTTTACGTCTGTGTAGCAATATAGAGGAAGGGAAAGGTGGCGTGAGGTATACTTTCTGAGAATCCTGGGTGTTTAGACAAAACGCTTTTCGGTTTGCCGCAGTTGTAGACGTTTCCCCGAAAGTTATATAAAAAAATTCAAAGATTTCGTCTTGACTTTGATCACAATAAACGAAATACTGATAACAATAAACGGATATTTTTTAATGTATTGGTATTGGGTGGGCCCGTTCCAAGCCATTTTGATCACACTAAGCGGTTGATAACATTAACCGTGATCACATTAAGCGGTAACTACTGTAATTAATACATTTTAGAGGTGATATTCCTTTGTCCAAACAATACATTCGATTTAGGGAACATACTACTACTACTACTAGGGAACATTAATTTTCTAACCTCTTTTCCTAGGTGGCTGGATAACTGCAGATTTACCTATTAGGTGCCTTTCCCCTACTAACGGAGTCAAGGCAAAATTAAAAGAAAAACTTTTTATTATCTTTGAAGCGAGCGAGCGTGTTACATCAATAATGTATATTGAAAAAAAAAAAAAATTATGATGAGTTTATAGTTAAAGATTGATGTAAATACGAAAAAGGACTGTCCCCTCAGACTCCGCCGACGTATTACTCCAATTAAAATATTATAATATAAAATATAAATCACACACACAAGCACTTCTGCTTGTATCAGGTTGAAATTTTACATGCCTGTTTCAATTGTACTTCAGACGATGTGTAAAAAGTTCTATTAAAATCGTTACGTTATCGTAAGATATCGGTAAAAACGCTGGTTTCTTTATTTTAAACGTTTAGGTCTGCTATAATAAATTTTAACGATCTTTATCAAATTTAAAAAAGTTTTTGTTTAATTAAATAAATGAAGTTAGAATTTTTTCCCGTCCTAAAATTCCAATTTTAAATTTGAAGATTGCGTTAATGCGAGCGTTGCGCGTGAACGCTTGGGCAGATAACGTTGCCCAACGAACTCATCCTGGGCATTGGTAAAATGAACATGTGTACCATATTCAACTAACTCGGTCATCTTTTACTCAAGTTATCGTCATCGGTAGATTTTGTGACGCTTGGTTTTGTGACGGTGAATTTGTGACTCATGTCAATTTCGGATTCACTCCCGGGCTCCAGATCATGCCATAAGGAAATTTGTCCGCCCATCTGTCTTTCGCCTGCCCTCACGGCTACACTTTTCGTCCCATCACTTGCCGTATATGTGTATTTGGCATATATAGGCCATATTTCAAAGTGATGGGACGAAAGGTGTAGCCGTGAGGGCAGGCAAAAGACGGACAGACAGACAGACACAGGAAAAAAAATATTTGGGTCTTGATTTTGCTTACGGACCCTAAAAAATGGGCAATTGAAGCTAAGTACTATAGTAATAAAATAAATAACCAAGCTAATAAATAAAAAATAAATGTAGTCAAAACCAATTAAACTGGGAAGTCATTAATTAATCATCAACTTTTGGTGCATTCATTTAAAATCTAATTACCACCCTCTTATCAATACGGCAGTTGCACGAGTAAATATTTAATAACCAGTTCTAGGACAAATTAACAAAATAATTAATATTCAATTTAAAAAGCATTAGTCAAGCTTTATTTTCCTAGAAGCGATTCCAGCGATAGACGTTCAAGCGATAGTCACTGTGCGACTATCGCTGATGACTCTTATGAGATTATACATATTACAGTTTTCCTAGCTGAGCGACTCTTAGCATGTGAATTTAGAAGAACGATAGTCGCTGAGCGTCTATCGCTGGAGTCGCGTCTTGAAAAACTTACTTTAAGAGTGTTAAGCTTCTCAGTCAGAAATTAAAAGGACCAAACTTGTACAACTTTTAAAAACAGTTTGTGCACTTTATTTGCTAATCGATACGACTTACCGTTTAGTCGCAATAAGCCTCCAATAAAAACCTTAAAGTTGCCGCCATCTTTAATTTCTTAAAGGGGGTAAAAATAATCTGTTTAAATTTTTCGAATTTTTACAGTCGGTTTGGGCCAATTTTCGACCAAACGCAAAAATCGCAAGTGTATAGGTGGTCTAAAGTACACCAACAGTTTGATTAGTGAATCTGTGGGTTTTGGTTAAGGCGAGCAACCTAATTTTTTTTAGGTTATTATTTTTATACATTATTCTTTATATAATTTTTAATAACTTTGGTTCTACTCAATATATTATTAGATAAAACCAAGCCTTCAAATTGCGCAACAAGTTTACGCTCACCTCTGAAAAAAAAATCTATTTCATTTATTCAATAAGTCGGACTATCATACATACACATTTACACATATACACGAAAAAAGTTAAGGCTGGATTCGGTTTTTGGAATGTATAAAATAAAGTATCCGACAAATTTTCAACTCTCACCAATGTAAAGATAAAACTAATTTTATATAAATAGATAAAAAGATATCAGTAAATAACAATGTAAAATCGATAGTTAATAATATTTTAATTAATTCATATATTTATTAATATAATAATATAAACTCTACTTTATTTATTCCCTTGTCTAAATAAGTATTACGACAAAGGGATGTTTTATTAAAGATGCACTTAAACACACCTATTTCTAATTGTCCGATCCGATAGACTTCTTTTTTTTTAAACTGTTCCTTTTTGTCAATTTAACAACTTTTAACCTATTACTATTTCGTTTTTTTTTTTAAACATCTGTATAAATAAACAAAAACATCTATATAAAATATCTATTCACGTGCATATCGGAAATGTTGGGAACCATTCTCATAAAGTATGGGGGATTCACTCAAAATAGCTAAAAACCTTGGAATTGGATGCACACGGACAATACCACATGAAAATCTCCATAAATAATTGTTTTTACTTAAAAAAAAGAAAAAAAAAAAAAAAAAAAAGTTTAATTAAACTCGTAAAAATCTCCGTCAGTTATTATTATAATAACATATAAACAATAAACAATGATATCAGTGAATAACAATGCACAATCGATATATTTGGCGATATATTAGAGATAAATCGATAGACACGAGAGGAATCTCAAAAAATCATCAGTCTAATTTTAGCGGTAAAGTCGGAGCTCTTCAAATTCAAACACCACATTTAATCTAATAATGTACTTCCAGACAACCGAATACACACTTTTTATATATAAAAGTGTGGTTAGGCATATTGGAATGAACTAAGGTACTAAAACTACTTTATTTATTCCTTTGTCTAAGTAACTACTACGACAAAGGGATATTTTGTCAGATGAACATTGGGACAAAAGAATATCACACTTTTGTATATAATAGTAACATTATTTCGTCCTTATAGAGGTAAAATATAAATTGTGTTTGAGTAATAATCGATTATGGCACTTTTATAAAGTAAATTAGGGCCGACATGTATCTTCACTCAACCGATCCATTATATCTTCTCTTCACAAATTAAAATATTAACACAAAAAAAGTTTTAAATAATTCTTACGCACATGCTACTGTGATGGCTTCATTCGTGCACCCAAAATAATTTCGTTGTACCCGACTACGCGCGTATGTCAGCATGTCTCTTACATTCGGTACCGACTCGGCGACTGTAACCAAAAAAACACCCTTGTGCCAATCGTGTCTGAAAATAAATATTTTTTTTATATTTTTAAGTATTATTTTTTTGGAATTTTTAATTTGCTTGAAAATTAGTGACAAATAAATAAATAACTGTAATTTTTGACGCGAAAACTTCACATTTAAAAAAAAAAATGTGGTGACAAAAATGTAAACATAGTAATAATTTTTTTTTAATATACATTTTTTTGGATAAGAGAAATCGCTAAAATATTTTAATTTATTGTTAATATCATTGTTGGCCGTTGGCACACACCGACCGGTAATGAATATTGTACAATTAGTTTAAAGCTGGGTCTACACAATTAAAAATCTGCGTCTCGTGTTGAATTTATTGTGCAGCGAAAATATTTACGACACAAAATTACCACAAACATTCAATATATGTTGTGTCAGAGTGTCTACACTGACACGCACGCTCATCACGTAACTTTTTATTAGTGTGGTGGGTCTTTAACCTTATATAACATCAATATTATTTTTATTGTAACAAGCAAATTTTCCCTATATTTTATAAATTTGATTTTTTTTTTTTTTTTTTTTTTTTTTGACGTTTAAAAACGAAATAAGGAAATCAATCTTAAATCAACAAATCTATCAATGACAGGGCTGAAATTATTCAGGTAGATACTTTTGGTTAAAAGAAAATAAACATACAATTTACATTTTTAGAGAATTTTTATATATACGAGTATTACCAAGGTACCAAAAAAAAAAACTTTTTTTAAATAGTAAAAGAGTACAGTGGAATAAGATTTTCAAAAATGTTTAATTTAGTTAGTAAAAGTTGTACACTACAGTTATGTTCCAATTACAATTTGTTTGTCCTTTACATTTCTTTTTTTATACTTATTTATTTAATATTATATATTTTTAATACATAAAACTAATTTCCTTACAAACAAGATTCTAAAATATTTGGACTGGGTTAAAGGTTTTTTCATTGTGTATAAAAGCGTTAAAAATAAAATTTGACTTAACAATTTCCTCCGTTTACTAGCCTCCCAGTAAATCCGTTAACGTGATTGACTTTACCTCCCTTATCAGATCTTCTTTAGGAGATTTAAAAGCTAAGCACCCTCAATGAGGGTGTAGAACAAGACATCCCCATGGTACCACTTCCTAACTCTCTGTTATCCTCTCTTCTAGGTATCAAGTACTTACGCCTCCTGATTTCACTTATTGGCTTCTGACCCTAATGAACTCATATCAACTAGAACTATACTACAACATCTACAGTCAAATCTCATTAACCTTCAAGACCTTACCTCAGATCATAGTGATGTCCTACAACCCTAGACCTTCTTTCCTCTTTTTCTACGGACCTTAATTACGGACAAGAGACGGGCTCGAGCAAAATGACAAAGAACACGTATGGCGACTGACAAACAGAGCTTTATTTAACAGACAAATAGACCTCTAACAGGCTTACTAGACCGTTAACTTCGACATTGAACGCAAATAAGGCAGAGCAATTCACAGACTTAACTAAATACTTGACTACAGAAAACAAACCTCTTTGTAATACGTACTACTCGTACAACCCGTAAAATCCTAAAATACACGATCATCTCCTCTACCCTCCAAACCACACAAAAAGCGATGCAGATAAAACAGAACTTTTTGCACATCTGCTCCTTCAATTTACTTCTCATTCTGACATTTTTAGGGTTTCGAGGTCGTCCTAGAAACCCTTATGCTTTTGGTAGTGCGTCTGTCCGTCCGTCCGTCGCAACTTGGATTATATCTCCCAACCTACTGACGCTATTGACTTGAAATTTGGTATATAAGTTAAACTTTTTTGCCCAAAAACAGAAAACCTATTGCGAACTTTAACACTCCAAATTTCTGCGATCTGCGATCAATTGCGATCACCGCGCAATATTTTACATTTTTTGAAATTTTCAAGTTGGGTATCATTTCAAAGGTAATGAAATGTAGATTACAAATATGTATCGCATTTTCAAAATGGCTGCCATTTTACCCCCCAAAAAATTCAAATAAACCCAAAATTCCCCCCCCCGCACTACATCATTAGAATAGGTCCTAAAATTAGGTAAAAATACATAAATATAAATCTCTGTAGTCCAATAAAATTTCTAGGAGTTGATTTAAAAAAAGTAAAATTTTAGAATTTTTAGGGGGGCGTAACTAGGGGGCCCCAAAATTTTTGTGATTTGAAAAATCGAAGTTGGGTATCATTTGAAAGGTATTTAAATTTGGTTCACAAAAATATATCTTGTTTCCAAATTGGCGGCCATTTTACCCCCCTAAAAATTAAAACAAAACGCAAAAAAAAATGTCCCCCCCCCGCTAGCCCAATAGGACAGGTCCTAAAAATAAGGCAAAGACACAAAAATATGCGTCTCTGTGGTCCAATGATATTTCCGGGAGTGATATAAAAAAATCAATTCTTATAAATTTTAGGGGGGCGTAACTTGGGGGCCCCAAAATTTTTGTGATTTGAAAAATCGAAGTTGGGTATCATTAAGGTATTAAAATGTGGTTTACAAAAATATATCATGTTTCCAAGTTGGGGGCCATTTTACCCCTAAAAGAATTCAATAAGCGCATACCGAAGATAGTAAAGAATAATAATATATGCACATCATGATTTTTAAAAGTGAACATTAGATGTTTTTGTTTTAAAAAAGTATATAATAATAATTATAATTAATTCTTATGACCGAAGAAACCCTTTTAGTAACTTGCTGGCAAGTACTTGACGGGATTTTTATCCTGCTCATTCAGATACTATAATCTAAGATCTTTAAATTCGTATCCAATTATCTCCTCCTCCTAAATACTTCAATCTCTTAAGTATCAAACATTATTTAGAACTTACCTCGACATAAAGCCCTCGGTTATGTCTACCCAAAAAAGGCATCCTTTACCTCATCTATATCTAAAACTCAGCCCTTCGCACCACTAACTTTCCTTCCTTACTTATTAAGTACAGGTAAAATAGACCCCAAAAGCACTAAATAATTGACAAAATTTGTACATTCATGAAACTTTGCTCATACCTTCATATTGGCAGTGGAAATGAAAATCTGCAGAGTCAGTCAAAATTTAGGGGGTGGAACACCCCCCTAGGGGGGCGGGAAGGGAGAGCTTTTTACCAAATATCTCGAAAAGTATTGACGTTAGGTGAATTATGGTTATTTACAAATTTTTTCTTCATTAAATTTCCAATAAAAAATAGTCCTTTAACATTTTTTTTTAGCTCCAACCGTTGTTGAGTTACAAGCGCTCCAAATTAGGTAATAAAAATAAAGTTCAATAAAGACAAACAAATGATGCTCTCCCACCCCTCCTACAGGCCTAGTGGCTTTATTTCTTCCCCCACATAGGTTGAACCCTTTTTTCTGTTTAAATTTCTAATATAAAATGAAAATACTATATTTTAATTTTTTTTTTTTTTCTTTTTCGTCTTTATAGGGTTTTAATTAATAACTCTCCCTTCTTCTCTATAAATCTGCTCTATTTTGCATTAACTTGAGGCTTCTTCAGGCTGGTATTATAGTCCAGTCAAATTAGATGAAAAAAGGGGAAAATCCCAACGTTTTGGAAAGTAGTGGTGGTTAATAGAGGAATGAAAAATTTGGAAGGGGGTGTCAAAATCTATGGAATAATAAATAGTGTGTGGCTTAAGGTCAAGAAATCCCTAGTAAAATAAGTTCTTTAACCCTCTAATCCTACTTTATTTTTTATCACCTAATTTTGAGCGTTTGTTACTCAAAAAAGGACCATATTTATTTGAAATTTAATGAAAAACAAATGTGTACATAACCATAATTGGCCTAATGTCAATACTTTTCGAGATATTTGGTAAAAAGCCAAAAAACACCTATTGCTCCCCCCCTCCCTCTTGGGGACAGTTAGTGCGTTAGACAGGAAAGTCTTACGAACATTTTAAGCCAATTCCAAAACTTTGGGATTTTTGGCTAAGTTATATCCTAATTTGACTGGACTGAAGTGGTTTAGGATTATCTCTTATAAAAACAAATTCCCATTATTTGGTATTTTTACAACTGCAAGAGAACTGTTTTGTCTACAGGCTTCATTTTGTGCTTGAATAAAAGCCAATTAAATTTACTACAACTTATTTGCTTATGACTTTTCTTGTAGAGTAGAGGTTTTATGCCNTTTTTTTTTTTTTCTTTTTCGTCTTTATAGGGTTTTAATTAATAACTCTCCTTTCTTCTCTATAAAGCTGCTCTATTTCGCCTTAACTTGAGGCTTCTTCAGGCTGATATTATAGTCCAGTCAAATTAGATGAAAAAAGAGGATACTTCCCAAGTTTTGGGAAAAATCCCAACGTTTTGGAAAGTAGTGGTGGTTAATAGAGGAATGAAAAATTTGGAAGGGGGTGTCAAAATCTATGGAATAATAAATAGTGTGTGGCTTAAGGTCAAGAAATCCCTAGTAAAATAAGTTCTTTAACCCTCTAATCCTACTTTATTTTTTATCACCTAATTTTGAGCGTTTGTTACTCAAAAAAGGACCATATTTATTTGAAATTTAATGAAAAACAAATGTGTACATAACCATAATTGGCCTAATGTCAATACTTTTCGAGATATTTGGTAAAAAGCCAAAAAACACCTATTGCTCCCCCCCTCCCTCTTGGGGACAGTTAGTGCGTTAGACAGGAAAGTCTTACGAACATTTTAAGCCAATTCCAAAACTTTGGGATTTTTGGCTAAGTTATATCCTAATTTGACTGGACTGAAGTGGTTTAGGATTATCTCTTATAAAAACAAATTCCCATTATTTGGTATTTTTACAACTGCAAGAGAACTGTTTTGTCTACAGGCTTCATTTTGTGCTTGAATAAAAGCCAATTAAATTTACTACAACTTATTTGCTTATGACTTTTCTTGTAGAGTAGAGGTTTTATGCCGACATTTGCCCCTAAACGAGAACAATACTTAAATTTTCCATTTTTTGGAAAACACTGCCAATTTTTGCAGGGTCATATCTCAGTAACTATTATACGTACAGAGTTGTAGTTGGACATAAAAAGAAGCCAATTATCTTTACTATGACTTCATTTTTTTTATGACTTTTCTCGTAGGTTAATGGTTTTACGCCGATATTCACCCCGTAACGAAAGAAAACATAAAAATTCAATTTTTTTGAAAAAAATAATCAATTTTTAAAGTGCCACATCTTGGTAAAAATTGGACGTACAGAGTTGCCGGTGGACTTAAATTGTTGTAAATTTATTGCACTGAAAACTAGTATAAAAAATTAACATCGAACAACGCATAGTTTACGAGGTATATAGCAACAACTGAATTTTTTCAGTTATGCAAATATTACGAAGAAACTTTGGGGGGGCTTTTTGAGAGAGGTTTTGGGGGGGGGGAGTGTCTAGGGGTTTTGGGGAAATAGAGGAATGAAAAATTTGGAAGGGGGAGTCAAAAATCTATGGAAAAATAAATAGATTGTGGCTTAAGGACAGAAATTCCTAATAAAAGTGTACTTCAGCTCCCTTATTCAACTTTATTTTTTATTACCTAATTTTGAGCGCTTGTAACTCAAAAACGGTTGGAGCTAAAGAAAAATGTTAGAGGTCTATTTTTATTGGAAATTTAATGAAGAACAAATTTGTAAATAACCATAATTCACCAAATGTCAATACATTTCGAGATATTTGGTAAAAAGCAAAACAATCCCCCTTCCCACCCCCCGGGGGGGGTGTTCTACCCCCTAAATTTTGACGGGCTCTGAGGATTTTCATTTCCACTGGCAATATAAAGTTATGTGCAAAGTTTCATGAATGTACAAATTTTGTCATTTTTAAAACCCTATTTTTCCTGTACTATATGTACTTTATTGTTATATTAACATAAACATTATTGTCATATTACTTTATTATTATATTGTTTATTGTGTAAAACTATTAATAGTGTTAGCGATCTTTACCACCTCATGGCGGTGTAGCTGTGTGTTTTTTTTTTTAAAAAATGTTTAGTCTCTTTGAATAGACGAAGTTAGATTTTTTTCCTAACCTAAAATTCTAATTTTGAAGTTCACGTTTACGCGAGCGTTGCGCGAAAACGCTTGGACGGATAACGTTGTTCAACGAACTCGTCCTGGGCATTGATAAAATGAACACGTTTACCAAATTTCATCAACATCGGATGACATTTACTCAAGTTATCGTCATACGTTTCAGGATTCGCGGACACTCAGACCGACAGACAGACACGAGACCAAAAATGCTCCCTGATGTCTGAAATGGATTTTTGTATTGGCATTTTTAAAATCGGAGACATAAAATTTATTCTTTCTCGAAAGTGAACACAATGCTTCCGTTACCTTCGGTAAGCTCGGAAGCAAAATGTATGGTGTTATTAGAAATCTGTAATATGTGTGAAAGGTATCTAGTTTGTACTGTATAAATCTCATCTTTATTTATTAAGGGTTGTATGTTGTATAGGGTTATTTTTTTGTTTTTAAAATATATATTATTCATTCCTTGGCTATTTTTCACTCCTTCCCGGAGCTTAATTCTGTCAATAACATTATAAATGGTACTTAATAAAACAATGGTTTAGTTTGTCGACATGATTTATATTATATACGCATTCGTTTCCACCAAATATTTGGTTTCGTCGTAAATTATTATTTTTCAACACCTGTCCATCACTTCACAAAATTATATTCAACACAATGAAATGTTAAACAATAAATAATATAATAAATATTTATTTGGTTGAAATTAATACCTACTAAATATAAATAATGTTGACAACGAAGGACTTTTGCAAGTGTAAATAAGCGAATTAAATAAATTTACAATATTGTATAAAGTAGACTGTATGATGTTTTAGGCATGATTGTGCTTTGGAGAGGAGTGAAATACAGGCAAGTTTTTTTGAAATTCAACCCTATTCAACCCACATTACAAGAATATAATAATAGGGACAAATTTAAGAAAATTATGTTTTCCCTGAAAAAACTAATTCCTGAGAAATAATTAAATAATTAGCTTTAATTGAAAAGGTCGGGTTCGATTCCCCACAAGGATCGAATTATTTTAATGGTTAATTTTGATTAAATTTATAAAAATAATAAAATTTAACCACGAAACCCGGAAACAACTAACATATGAAAAACACTGGACGACGTAATTACATATGTAAGTACTAATATAAGAGACATTTTTAGGACAAGTTGAATCTGAAATATTCTTTAAATATAATATAAGAACCTATTATTTTTCTTTTAAAAATATCAAAATATTACAGTTAAACTGACCAAAAAAAAATTAGTTAAATCAACTATTTATTTCTTCTTTCAACCATTTATAAATTTTTTCATACTTGAGCTATTCATTCTCTATATCTCTGACTTTAAGACTTTAAGAAATATTACTGTTAAAAAAGAAGGAAAATCAAGTTTTATCTATGATAATTTCTCAAAGGCAGAAAGGTCTCTGAAAAATACATAGATTGTTCCAGGGACAAGCAAAGTAAAGTTGTTATCTCTTATCTGATAAGGCTTTGCCTTATTCTATCATTCTTTACTCCGTAAGAGAAACTTTCCCTGGCTCTAATCTAATGCATATCATTTGATTTGTAAAATTATTTTTTTCTTTCTTTTTTTTTAGATTAACCGCATTTTCTTCTTCTATTTTTTTAAAGGCTGCTGAATTATAATTGTCTCAGATGAATTCAGAGATGACACGGAAGGTTTTCGTTAGGAACCAAACACTCAGAACAAGTCTGTAAGCTTGTCTGTAAGACAGATAGAAAATAAGATGGTTCAGTCATTTAGTAGGATGGAAAACCACAGGATTCCAAAGCCAGCTATGGAGAGGCGTGAGGCAAGACGACCTACAGGCTGCCTCAGAACTACGCAGCTAGACACCTAAGAAGTATTTTGAAAGACGAACAAGATTGGCATACTTCAAATTAGACTGACTTAATTGATCTCGAACATATAGCTATTTTAAAAAGGTTGCATTTGACACATGACGACCAACTACCTACTGAACTAACTTCTGCGAATGATTAAAAAATTATGGATTTATGTACTAACGTTTCAAAAAAGTATTTGGTTCTTCAAGGTATGGTTATACTATTCTTAATAATACCTTGGAGAATTTGACTTACTTGAGTATGTCCTGTCGCTTTTTTGGGAGAATAGGGCCTCAAATAGTGATTGCATAGGGCGCAATCACTGTTTTTGGCCGAAGGTTGGGCCTCCTTCCAGATCTTTACTGCATTAGCTATACCTACCACTGCTTACAATCTGTCTCCAGGTGTTTTGGGTGCTCCCCAGTGGGTTCCACTCTAAGGTTAATTAGAGTGGACTATTACTTTTAGTAGCTCCTTGTGGCTGCCTGAGCGTGCCCAACCCTGTGCCAATTACTCCTTTACTTTCTTGCTTATAACACTCAACTATAATAATCAACTATTTTTAATTTTTGATTGATCCTTCATATTTAATTCACAGTCGATTAACCACAAAGATATAATTTGTTTTATGTAAGGATTAAGAGAATGAGGCAAAGTTCGTAGGTGGGCAAAAGATACCCAGGTTTTATGTTTCTAATTGAATTGTACAAAAAAAAGTTGACTGGCAAAAGGGGTAAAGTTTATACTCGGTTTTATTTGGCTTTCTAGGAGAAAATTTATTTCCTCTCGAAACGATAAAATAAAAAGAGATAGGCCAAACCAAAAACGTACCAATTAGTTTAAAAAAATTGATTCAAAACGATGACAAAGTCATCAAGTTAATGAAATAACAAAGTTACGTCAATTAATAAAAAAAAAAAAAAAAATAGAAACATAGTTAACCGGCTAGAGTGACAACAAAAAATCCTACCGCGGGTATCCGCAAGCCGAGCGAATTTCCATTGAAAATTTGTAGTATTTGTATAATCGTAGTAGTTTGAAAGAAGTTTAAACTGCTTAACAATTATACTACAAATTTCCAATGGAAATTCGCTCGGCTTGCGGATACCCGCGGTAGGATTTATTTT
>KZ651674.1:59253-80668 GCA_001010745.2 Gerris buenoi | reverse complement strand
ACATATATATATAAAGTTTTATAAGACCTATTTTTTCGTGATCAGGGGCCTTTGAAATGTATTTTGGCCACATTCCCGGGTCCAACTCCCGCCATGAGGGTGGCTCCATTAGCGATTTTTTTCTAATGGAAATTCGCTAAAATGAACCTCTCATTAAAATAAAAACTAAAATTGTAGCACTGTATATAACAAGAAATAATACTAGGAACAAAGATAACTGACTAGAGTGAGACAAAAACCATAACGTTCACCTTATGAAGATGAAATGAAATCATTTTTATTTTAAAAACGTATACATAAACAATAGTATAAATAACCTTAAATAAAACCTGATACAATTCTTTCTCCGTTTGCTTGTATAGTTCGTACACATTTATTACTGTACACATAAATTTTACCTTCGTCCCAATACGTGATTTAATATAGGCAAGGGATTGTTAACTAAGCCAGGGCATCGAATGTAAAATAACCCGTGTTCACTCGAGATCAATTCATGTCGAGGTTTATATTCTACGCTTTGATTTCGTCATGAATACTAAATCCGGCCTTACAGTAGACCAAGGTGCAATGCGGGGGAGTCTAACCATTTTTTTCAATCTATATCTATACAAACGTCGAATTGGCAGAATGGATTTATGTATGTGTATGTGGTTTTGGTACTTCTTAAGAACCGTTGGCAAAGCCTAGGACCCTTACTATTTCCTGCGTTTGCCTGGCTGTGTGGAGGTGGTTGTTGTACCTGTAGCTCCAAAGGTAGCCAACACAAGAACTTCATGTTATAATGTAATAACCCAAAAAGAGGGAAAATTTAGAAAACCCGCAAAAAATCTTACGACACGTCGTAGTTCGTACTGTCGCGACAGTACGAATGAATACGGTAAATTCACATCGGATTGGATCGTATGATACAACAGACCGTTCCAACACCACCATTAAACACAATGTAGTGTCTTCTTTGTTATGGCATGGGATAAGCCATAACTTCGTCATAGCACCTGTCCTTAACTAAGTTCTAATTTGGATGCATCACGTATCCTTGGCCTCCAACTTAATAGATCTTGACTTACTAATAACAACTGGCATATCTCAAGACGTTACAAGTTACTAAATCGTTAATACCTAAAAAAGTTATAATAAATTCCGCTTAAATGCTTAAAAAAAGGTACGCATATAAGAATAGCTTGACCTCGGCATATTACAAAAACTAAATTAATATTGTTTTAAATAAAAGAATAAACGTTGTTTGTATAAAAATGAAGAAGGGAGTTCTAAAAAGAACACCTAATTTAATTCTCTTAATGTTCGGAAAAAAGGTCTAAACTTAAACAATGATTATTTTGTTATTATTTAATTTCTTTTTCTAACTTAGGAGTAAGTTAATTAACAGTATTAAAATCTAAACTAATAATTGTATAGTAATTGTTTAAACAAAAATATAATGAAGTTTAAATATTATCATAATTTGCTTGGAAAGAAGGAAGATTAAACAATCTAAATAAATTAGTTAATTTAAAAAAAATAAAAGGATTAGGCGAAGAAACATTTATAAATGTAGTTAATAAAAATAAAATAAAAATGAGATTCAATAAATATGGAATAACATAAAACTAACATAACCATCTCCTCATAAAGATAAAACTAAAATAATAACACTAATAACAAGAATCAAAACAAGGAATAAAGCAACTGACTAGAAGTGATAGAACTGTTATAACCTTCTCCTCATAAAGATAAAACTAAAAGAATAACACTAATAACAAAAATCAAGACAGGGAATAAAGCAAATGACTATAGTGAGACAACTATTATAACCTTCTCCTCATAATGATAAGAACTAAAAGAACACACTTTATTACAACAGTAACAATAAATAGTAAGCAAGGAATAAATTTAAATTACAAATTGATAACCATACATCCTTTAAGCATTCCAATAATTTTGTGGTAGTAATTTTTCCGGATAAAATTCAAAAATCTTAAAATACGTATAGTAAGTCTAGAGTTGAAGACGTTGGTTGAATGGCATTAAACATGATTCAAAAATTGAACTTTCTGGATCTGATCCAATACCGTAGAAAACCAGGCAGGGCATAAAGCCAAAGCACTACTGAATACTTAATAATATATTCCTAACCTTACAGAGGAAGGGGAAACAAGTTTTCAAGAAATATTTAATATTATTGATTCTTTGCTAACAACTTTGGGAGAAAAACTCAAACATATGATGGTTGGAGTAGAAAAACTCGCATGGATTTCCATAATTATTAACATCGGTCATAGTGTAAGTTTTTAGTTGTCATTCATCAATCCTTATTACCGAGATAATTGAAGGCAAAAGAAACACTGTAATCATTTTGAAGATCCAACAATTATTTGATTTTGAACATTTATTTGGCATTAGGAAACATTTTTATGGGCTCGTGTCTCATGGGTATATGTCAGTAAACAATTTGGCAATTATATAATAAAAACTACTTGCTTCATATGAATGGCACGTCAAAATTAGCCATCAGAAGGTCCCATTGATTTTAAATTTTGTTTTACTCTAACATGCACCTATTTTTTTTTTTTTTTTTTTTTTTTTTTTTTAAAGTACACAACACAAGAATATTAGGTGGTTTATCGAAAGCAGCCCACAAAAGGTTTTATGTTAATATCAAACTTCTACGCTCATATTTAAACAAGTTAAAAAAATACACACTTTTAATTCCTAGTAGGGTCAAAGTATTTGTATGCCATTTAATACTGTCATCCTAAAGTATTTAGTAAGATCTATATTTTAAACTATATTATACTTAATTTTAATTTGGTATGACAGGATGCGAGGAAACTGTGTGTCACGCAAATTGGCTGACTTTTTAAATAAAATTTTTAATTTCATTTGAATGATATCCTTATTTCTTATTTTAGACCGGAAAACTTTTTGAGTTAATTCTGTTTCTTTTGATTCTGGTCAAATATTGATTGGATGTTTTAAGTTTAGAAGATATCCAAAAGATAAAATATAAATAAGTGTTCTTTCTTCGTAATTTAAAGGTTTTATCAGATCTCAATTTGTAATCTAATCTGTTCAAAGTTTTTTGAATTTCTGAATTTCTTGCATCGTTACTAATCAGGAAAAGTCTTTGATAACTTTCTTCCTAAGGCTGGCCGTCCACTGGAAACGACTACAGTTCGTGCTTCTACAGTCGACAGCGACTACAACTACAGGTCAAGCGACTACAGTCGATTATTAGTTTAAGCAACTACAGTCGACTAACAGGTCAAGCGACTACAGTCGATTATTAGTTTAAGTTAAGCAACTACAGTCAACTAACAGGTCAAGCGACTACAGTCGATTATTAGTTTAAGCAACTACAGTCGACTAACAGGTCAAGCGACGACAGTCGATTATTACTTTAAGCAACTACACTAGACATTGTGTAAAAGGACTTGGAACGAATGATGTCGTCCACTTAAGACGGCTTCACACAGTATTCACTCCGCGACTTTACTACGAACTAATGTGATGATGTTCTCTAGAAAATTGAATTGAACTTGTTTTTAATTTAGACATACAAAATGAATTTAGAGGACGAATACTTTTTGGAAAGCCCTCCTTGACTAGACTGTTAATGCGAACTCTTCTCTTCGCTATGTCTTTAGAAATAATTTAGCTATAAACATAACCTTCTTTTTGCAATCTAAATTTTTTTTTTTCTATTAAAACCAAAATAGCGATGTCACGCCACTCGACATTAAAATTATTCCCATGTTGAGCAGCATAAAGATTAGTCATTTCAGCAAGGAAACTCATGTATTCATTTGAAATATATTAATTTAAAGAATATATTTGAAAGAAATATATTTAGTTAAACTAAAAGAGTCAGTTGCATTCGACACAGAGATTTTATTCTTTTCTGAAACAAAGCAGGAATAACACTTCAATACAAGTTTTTTTTGTGCAATTTGGTGGCTGTTTCTTTTGTTTTAGTTTATTTTTGATAGAGTCAATTTTCACAGGATGAGCTGTGGCAGAGCAGAAAATTTTATTTGAACTAGAGGTAAAATTACGCTAACATGGCCAGAAACGTCTGATGGATACTTCTCTTCTGTGGGTAGACTGATAATCACTTCATCGTCTGACGAATGTGACAAATCTGAATCTCTCAACCTCTTCGAAGGCTCAAAATGTTTTTTCCATATTAAACTCACAACACAAATCTAAACTTCATTAATTATATAGGTTATGATAAGAATATAAAATATAATATGATCAATTTTGAGAACTAAAATAATAGGCGACTAGGGGGCTCCGCCCCCTACTCGCTTCGCTCGTCAACCCCCGAAAAGACGTGGTAGCGGCCGCTGTGCGGCCCACGTGGTATGAGATGAGAAGTAGTATAGTTATAGTTTATGGAATATGAGAAGGGAAGTAGGATAGTGGCTGAGGAGTAGTGGGGGAAGGTGTACTATAAAATAAATTTTTCAGGAGAAGCTAAAAACATGGTTTTAAAAAAGTTTATTTTTACATTTATTTTAATTTTAATTAATTTTACTGAAACACTTAAACGTATCCCACAACTAGTTAAAGACCTACAATGCATCGGGGTAACGAGGCTTTGAAACCTTGTCGTATACAAGGTTTTTTGTACACTTCAGTTAAATGATGAATACGAAGTATTACAATAATTTCTATAAAAAATAATTTATTAAGGCTTACTAGCTTTTCCACATATGTAGATATTAAAAAAATCTCGATTTTGTGGGTTAAGTATCTCGAAGTATTGCAGGTTTTGAAACTTTGTCGTATACGAGGTTTTTGTACACTCTAGTTAAATGATGAATACGAAGTACATATTACAATAATTTCTATAAAAAATAATTTATAAAGGCTTACTAGCTTTTCCACATATGTAGATATTAAAAAAATCTCGATTTTGTGGGTTAAGTATCTCGAAGTATTGCAGGTTTACCGTCGATATAGTAGTATTTGATTTTATTATAAAACAGGTAAAGGTAAATAAGGCAAGGCACTGTAGGTATAGTACTCGTATACCAATTTCCCTGCTTCTCTGGTTTACTATCTTAGCCGCCATTGTACCATTTATGGAACATGCTTTTAAACTTCGACCGCAAAAGTTCCTTGTTTATAATGGTTTATCAAAATTACTATTTTTATTACAATCTCTAAATATAAAAAAATAGAGACCCAATTATATTCGTAATACAAAATAATCGAATTTAAATAAAAAAAAAAAAATAATAATAATAATAAAAATTGAGGGAAAGTCAAAATCCTTAAAATTGCTATTTTTTTAAAAAAAAATTATTAAAAAAAAAAAAAAACATTTAAAACACTAATATAAGAAAATCAAAAATACACCATAAACAAAGAATCGATCGGTGCTCCTTAAATAATGACGCACTAAAGCTGAAACAGAGGTGCCTTTAAAAAGAGGAGGAAATTTCAGTTAAGAAAAAGTCTATTTTAAATGCCCTTAAGGGGCAAAACATATGCATAAATTTCATTTTATTTTTAATTTTATAAAAAAAAATTAACATTTATTTTTGTTTTGGCCTGTAATTATACCAAAACGGCATTTGCTACATACAGTTTGCCAAATTTCAGTAAAACTTCTTTATTTCTTCCCCTTCAGTTTGAGTACCCTAACACCATCAAATAATAAGTATTTTTTTTTCTTTTTAGCTATGATTGAGTTTAAAAAAAAAAAAAAAAAAAAAACGATCGTCAAATGGCGTACAGACCCACCTTAAGCGTTACTGCGAAAAGACTATCTTAATATTTATAATTACTCTAATTAGTGAGATAAATGAAAGGATTTTTATAAATTTTATTAAAGAGGACCGTAGATCCTTTTTACAAGGCTATAGACAGTCCATTGGTCAATCCTAATTGACCAATGGAATGTACTATGTAAAAGGAAATTTTAACTCTTATGATATTTGACTGAAATATTATACCGTACCATCCTTTACTGGTACCAACTCACGGTACCCCTCAATTTGTACCCCCCCCCCCCCTCTATTATCATGTTGAAGACCTGAAATATATAAAATTAATTTTAATTTTTAATTTTGATTAAAGCCTAAAGTTTTGTTATTTTGTCACTTACTGACTCACTCACATCATAATTCTAAGGCACACTAGCAATCCTAGAAACTTGAAATATTGTGTATAGGTAGAGTTTATTGTAAAATTAAAGGTATAATTAAAAATTTGTTATTTTTTTTTGTCCCTTTCAAGATACTAATAGAAAAAATCAAAATATCACCATATTCAAAATATTGTAAAAAAAATTGTAAATAGCGCCACTAGAGCTACCTAGTGGAGAACCTTAAAACTAAAAAGTGATTTTGAGAAATATTAAAAAGAACAAAGAAAGAAAAAAGACCCAAGAAGAAAGGAAGAAAAACTCACTTACAAAAAGAAGTGAAATCCCAACAAAAACACTAGTGTTTTAAAAAAAATATGGCAAGTCTCGCGTAAAAAGTAGTGATATCATAGGTTTAGCCAAGTCTCCCACTGTCCCAGTAAGTTCTACTAGGTCTAATTTATCCTGGGCAAGTACATGATGGTTGTCTGTCCTTCTCACTGTTTTCTTTCCCATATCATTCTACATGTATAAAATTTAAAAACATTTTCTGACTTGGCAAATACACTCCACAGACTTAAATCAAATAATAAATGTTATTTTTTCCTTTGTGCGTCGCAGCACAAGGATACAAATTTGTATACAACACCGCATATAATTTTAGCCTCTTTGGGGTACACTCGTATACTTGGCAAATTATTAGTTATTATATATATTATTTTATTGGTATTTTCTGACCTAAAGTTATTCTAGTTTACCTTCAAATAGTTGAAAAAAAAACACATCCCATATTCCAAATAATTTAATATTAAACACTATTTTTTTAACTCCTAAATATACTATATATATATTTTTTACTTCTAAATAATTCTATTAAACCCCTTGAGGCGCACTTACCCACATGCCTTTTATATTAAAGTAGTTTTATGTGCTAATAAGAGTCACGCGGTAAATATTTAGCTCAATGAAAAAAAAGGGGTTGGCATAAGAGAAAATAAATTTTACATTCAGTATAATGAAAAGATAAAACTGAATAACATTCAGTTCTGCAATTCTTCAAATAATAAAACCATAGTTAGAATTTAAAGATAAGGAGTTTTTGAATTATGCAATAGATTTATCTATGGTTCACAGCATTCTAGATATGAGGCTAAAATAAACAAATTCTCACTGAAATTTTACTAAAATATTCATTATCTTATCTACTCTATTAAAATAATAAGGAATTGTTCCATCACACTGGTAGTTTCACTGGTAAGAGCGCTGGACAATAAAACTAAATGACCGCGGATCGAATCCCCGAGGAGGGAATAACTTTTACACTCACACTCAACTGACTTGTCCACATCATAATTTGCTCCTAAATATAAATCACATTCAACAGGCATGGCCATATTATAACTATATCCAAAATATAAACTACAATTAACTAATGTATTAATTTAACTTTTTACTAAATAAAGATTTAGATAACCATGCAACAAAATTCATCATTTTATTGATCTTCTGGTTAGTTTAATGAAAATGTATTAATTTATTTTTAATTAGTTGTTTAAAGTATTTTTATTGATGTCTTAAATTTTCTGTCTAATTATATTAACTTTATTTCATTTATTTAAAACCTACAAATCAATTATGAATGTGGTTGCTAAGACAATGATCCAAAATAAGAACAAGACGTAGAAGATATAATATGTAGCTTTTTTAGCTTTTGACTTCATAGAGTTGAGTCAGGTATATCAATCTAACTAATGATCAACCAAAATATAGATAGAATTTTAAGTTTTTTCCCCTATCTTCACATCTTTTAAGTAAGCTTTGCCTACCTTATTAATTTGTTATCTGATATCTTTGGGGCCCCACCTCTCATAAAACTTCACTATTTTTTATCTATTAGAAGCATTTATCATCTACTTATTTACACCATGAAAGTTTATCTTCAGGAACTATTGTTAATTATTCAAACAAAAACTAAAATTATTTATCAATTATTGGTTCAGAACTTACCAAAGGTAACGGATTCTATGTAATCTTTTTGAAGAACTAACATTTTTTTTATGTCTCCGATTTCAAAAATTCCAAGACATAAATCCGCTTCACGCATCAGTGAACATTTGTGTCTCAGTTCCTGTGACTAAATTATTGCGAACCTACATATCTTAAAAACTACATGTCTGATTTTAATGAAATTTTGAAGGTAAGTAAAAATTAGCGTACAGTGGGACCTTTATAAGTTCCAATCTTCTGCACCAGTGTTTTTCTTTCACATGCGCAAAAACATACATTTATTTACACCCGTACCTTCAATAGAACTCATCTGAATTTTATAAAATTTAGTTGATTGGTCGAAAGTAGCCCACAAAATTAATTTCCACCCGTTCTGCACTCTTTTATTTTGCTAAATTGACAATCCCTATTTTATCCTGAAGTTGATTTCGAAAAAATATCTTGTTAATGGTAGTGGTAGCCTTTTTTCTAAAATTTTAACTACCTATTAAAAATGGGAGCTGGGCAAAGTGACAATCCATTTTAGGCCCCCCCCCCCCATTTATACCTACAGGATCAAATTTTAAAAATCCGAATAAGATCATCTTTTTATCACAAGTGAATAATCTCTAAATTTCAAGGTTCTAGCCAAACTGGGTTTGAAGATGTATTCTCACCAAAAAAGTGTATAAAAATATGGAGCTATATTTTTAAATTTTGCCAAATTGATACTTTACTTCATGTAAAAAATCAAAGGAAGTTTGATATATTTGAATAATTAGGAGTTCGCTACATTTTTCCTGTGTGCGCGTCAAAACGATCTTTTATACTGGAAAGTTTCATATTTTTATCTCTTTTGGTTCAAAAGTTATTGGAACCGTACAGAGTGACAGGCAGACACAAGAACGAAACTATAAGGGTTTCTTTTTTTTTGGTTTTACCAACGAAACCCTAAAAACGGTGGAAAATTTAATAATTGTGGCAATAATAGGTTGAAAAAGCATAAAATCATTAAAATGTACGAAACATGACGTGAGGAAGCTATGAGCCTCACTTATTGGCAGATTATTGTTCAAAACTGACCGACTACTTAACTCACAAATTATTCTTGTTACTTAGGTTTTGCATTATGATTTTTTCAAACTCCCCTCCCCTCTCCCCCTGCCAAAATAACTCCTTTTAAATTGTAAATGTATATCAATTACACTTGATTAACCTTTTACACTTAACGATTTCAAGTTATCCTACCTGGTAACTTTATAATTAATACAAAAATAGTTGTCCTTTCTAACTTCAGTTTATCAACCCCTTAAGAGGGTCTCATTTTTCCTCTTGCTGGTGAAATTTGGTTATCCTCTCATGACATTGTTGAATATACTCGTATTATTTCACCCTTTTAATAAAATTATGATCAGATTTTCGTTATTTTTTTTCTTTATAGGTATTCTCATATAATTTTGTCTATACCTCATACTGAGAAAATTTGTCTTTTGAGGCGGATACTCAAAAGAAAAATTAGATTTATTAAATGACAAACTTAATATTTAATAAAAAATACCCTTTTTATTAAATAGATACCATTTTTAAAAAAAGAAACTATTTTGAAAAATTAGAAAACGAAAAGTCTTGAAAATAAAATGAAAACGTTATTTTAACGCTTCCGATATTGTCCTAGATTTGTAGATGTGATTTGTTTTAATCAAGAATTTGTATAACTTAATCATATTTAATAAAAAACATCATATCTCATCCCAAGAATATTGGTCCTTGGGACCGGATACTCGGAGTATATTTGATTTATTAAACGTCAAATTGAAAGATTTAATAAAAAAAAATATTGTACGTCAATATAATAGCAAAAAACTAATAGCTTTGAAACATATTCAGCATTAACAAATACCTATAATAAAAACTGAACTAACTAAGACCATGGCGCACAGTCTTATACAACTATATTTTTGTAATAGATGATGCCCGGAACATTCGGTAAAATATAAAATTGATTTAACAGTGATTTAACAACGAGAGAGACAGAAATAAAAACCTTGTATGTAATCTAAAAAGTTTAAAATTAGTTTGGAAAGAAATAAGGAGTTAAGTTTTCTAAATCGAGTAGCTAAATAAAGTTTATAATCATCATATAAAAATCAATACAATCATATACAATCAAACAAAGTTCTCATCTGTGAATTATTAAAGGAATTGTTATCCGGTCGTATCAAGTTCAAGTTCAACCTGAGCACTTCATGGCAGCTGGGTTTTCTAGTTTCTCATCCTTTTAAGAAACAAGGCTTAAGGAAAAAAAAGTTGACTACAATGAGAAGACCAATTTAAAAACCTTTCTATTCAACGGTACAACTTTCTGTAAATGGAAATACATCTGAAAAAAACCGGGTATGATACTGCGTAATTAGACCTCAATATTGTATGAGATATTTCCTTAGGAAGGGAGAATTTGAAAAAGTTTTTCATTTGCTCAATATACATAATACAAAGCATCCAACTGCATCGTTAACTCAATGTCAACGATCATTGAAAAATATGCAGATAATTTCCGTTGCTATTCACTACGGCTTCTCTCCGCAGCTGTTCTTTTCACGATTTACTGATAACAAAGAGCTTTAAAAGGGTTAGAGGAAGGATATTGTATAAAATAAATGCAGCTCAAACTTTGGAGGCAGAAGTTTGTGTTACAAGGTGATATGAGAAAAATATTAACTTTTTTTTATCAATTTATCAATAACATGCTTAAATAAAAAAAAATACGTGTGGTGTCGCGGGAAACTCGGTAGGAAGTTCCTTACGCTTTTCATTAAATATAAATTATAAAATCACAGTAATAACTACTTACATGATGGTGTTAGAAAAGAGACAAAATTAAAAGTAACTAAATATTTGTACTAGCGGAGTTAAGGCAAAATTAAATTAAAAGCATTTTATTATCTTTGAAGCGAGCTTCTTTCAATAAATAATGTATTGTATGTTGAGAAAAAAGTTAATGAAAAATTTATAGTGAAAGCAGATGGTTGTAGAACGAAAAAGAACTGTCCTCTCAGACCCCGTCGGCAAATTACTCCAATTAAATATTAAAATAAAAAATATAAATCATTAAATCACAAAAACTTCTGCTTGTATGGGGTGAAATTTTACATGCTTGTTTCAATTGTACTGTACTATAGGTGATGTAAACAAAGTTTCATTTAAATCGTTACGTTAGAACTTAAGATATCGGTAAAAACGTTGTTTTCTTTATTTTAATCGTTTTGGTCCGCTTTAATAAATTTAGCGATCTTTATCACGTTTACCACCGATATCCTACGTTCTAACGTAACGATTTAAATCAAACTTTGTATACATCACCTATAGTACAATTGAAACTAGCATGTAAAATTTCAACCTCATACAAGCAGAAGTTATTGTGAGTTAATAATTTATATTTTTTATTTAATATTTAATTGAAGTTCTTTTTCGTTCTACAACCATCTGCTTTAACTATAAATTTATGATTAACTTTTTTTTCACTATACAATACTTTTTTATTGAAAGACGCTCGCTTCAAAGATATTAAAAAGTTTTCCATTTAATTTTGCCTTAACTCCGCTAGTACAAATAGTTAGTTACTTTTAATTTTGTTTCTTTTCTAACTCCACCATGTAAAAGCAGTTATTGCTGTGATTTTATCATTTATATTTAATAAAAAAGCTTAAGGAACTTCGTTCCTCGGGTGTCCCACGACACCACACGTATTTTTTATTTAATTTAAGCATCACTTTTACGAGGTGGCAAAGAAGCAATTCGGATTCAGCACTTTAAAAAACAGAGAACGAAAAAGAAAATAAATACTGTATTTTTCCCCCGCCAAATTACCAGCTCTTGACTAGACTAATAAATAAATAATTCATAAAATTTAACAACTTCTCAACCTGTAAGAAGAATATAGAATGTAATGCCTCAAGAAGGGGCAGAATATCGCGTTAAGATGTAATATATATGTATATAAAATTTAACAATTTATATATAATAATATAAATATATGTTGTCCCCTTTTTTTATGAATATTTATAAACTCTTAGTGGCCATAGGGGTAAATAAAAAGTTATATATAAGGTAATATTTCGTCCCTTGTTTTAAAACATCTTCTAACCTTGTTAGTAGTCCAAGATGTTAAAAATCATTAAAAAGTTAAATCGTCAGGTTTTTTTTTTTTTTTTTTAAATGAATAGGTGAGTTATGAGAAGTTGCCTGTTTGACACCTAGACATTGACTCTCAGAGAGTCAGTCAGTGTACATAGATCGACTCCAAACTACGATTTGGAAAGTATTATATTCTCAATAACGGAATGATGTATAATAAAGTCCTGATAGTATTCCTAGAAGGCTTGGAAACAAAACTACATATTTAGGCATTTCATTTAATTGGCAGGCCTACATGATAATAGGAAACATAGCCACCAATACCTAAGCATGATGGCTAGTAAGACTATAAGATGAAATTATTGAGAAAAAAAATCTACTATTCTAATTCTCTTTTTTTATTATTACGAGTACATTCCTCTTATTTTATTTGCTATTTCTTCTTCCTCCTTTTCTTGACTTACACATTCTTCCTTTTTAGTGTATCGTTTATATTTTCTGGTTCCATCTATTTCCGTTAATCTGAATCTTCTTCATTTTCCTGTCCTATTCCATGTAACTATCCCACTTATTTCTTCTCCCTGTCTTATTTGTGCTTCCTCCTTATTCTACACTCTACACTACTCTCAATTTATACTTTTCGTATCCTAATTATCCATACATTTCTTTTCTAAACCTACTCCTTTCCTTGGTGTTATTCACCAAGGATTCCTCCAACTTTCTTTGGTGTTATTCATCTTCTATTTTTCAATGCTATTCATATGTTCTTTTCTCATCCAACTCGTTCGTTCTCATTTGTGTTTCCTCCTTTTTCTGCACTACTCCTATTTATTATCATACTTTCCGTTGCCTAATATTTTCTCTCCCAATCCTATAACGGATTTCTTTTATTCCAACAACAATACCCTGAAGCTATCTTCTCGCTTGTATATCAGCTTTACTTAATCACATGGTGTTTTATAATATGGTGATATCAAATGATATTATTGTTAGATTAAAAGATACATTTCCCAAGCTTAGATTCAGTTTGTTTGATATGACACCCATTTGAGCATTAATTAGCATTTTAAATATTAAAAATACTATTTCCTGCCTCAAAAGTTCTAAAAAATATTAAATCCTATCTTTCACCAAACTAAGATAATCTTTTTACTCTTTTGTAAAAAAAAAAAAAAACACAACAAAAACAAAAAAAAAACGTTTTAAGCCGTTAATTATTGAGAAGTGATTGCAGTAGGTCTACTTCATCCACGTTTATAAGACGAGGCTGCTATTTTCTAAGCTTCAATCACGTCTTGAGCCAGTTAAGTCCCTAACAGAAATACTTAAAAGCATTTTCTTTTAACCTTAATGGCATTTAATCTCTTTTTTTATGTTTTATTTTGGTTTCTTAAAAGCTTAATATGGATTCTTGAAGATTTCCTTTAAAAGCTTCTTTATTTAGGAGGGCGAGAGTGATTACTGAATATGATAAGGGCGATTTGTTTTTGAAAAATTCTACATCAAATTTAACAAGATATCTTTATAATGATTTTATCATAGATTTTTTATCTTAGTATGATTAGCCGGCTGACAATAGCAACATAAACATATTCAAGATACTATCACTTGCTATATCACTTTATCATTTGTTACTTAAGTGGAGGTATTTTTATTGAATAATAATAATTTTTATCTACCAATAATAATTCGTAAGGGCTGGAGATTATATCCTTGTCAGATTAATACCAGCTGTTTGTTTCATCAAGTATTACATGATGTACTACCTGATGAAGCAAAACAATGTTTTATCTAAGGCCTTGGCCAAGGTATGTATTCTCCAGCTCTCGATCATCGCTTCCAGTTCACGTTGTTGTTTTGGTCAAAGCAAAATGTACAACCCTGAAGATGCATCTAACACAAGAGGTAAGCGCTAGGACGTGGTAATCAGCGGAACAACCTAGATTAATAATTAATTTTTACGTTTTTGGTAGTATTTATACTACGGAACATTTAAATTTAAATTAAATTATAATTATTATTAACTACGGGAAACAATCAGAGAAATAATAATTCCCGTAGTTAATAATAATTATAATTTAATTTAAACCTAGATTAATATTAAATGTAATGGATGATGCGGGGTTGGCGTGTTACTTAAACAGTTGTAGCTATACCTATATTGTGAAGTTAAGTAAAAACCGAACGTGTGCCCTAACCGGAGTCGGGAATCAAATCCAGAACCTCGTTCGTGACTAGCAGGTATGATGGCAATGAGTTATGAGAGAGGTTATAAATTCTCATACAATTTATACAACGCCATGAATAAGTGACTAAATAGAAAGTTGTGGCATTGTTCTTAATGTTTGTTGGATTTTTAACATTTTATACATATATGTAATAATAAATGAGCATAATGTACCTTCTTTGCCCGGGTGCAACGGGCCATGACTTCCTGGTCCTCTGTTTAGGCACCCTGGCTCTCCAGAGATGTACACCCTGTCCGCCTTCTGAACATGCCCTCCTTCCAGTCAGACCCCCACCCCTACCCCCCACCACCATCCCTTCCACCTTAGAATTACTCTTTCACCTTCCTACCTGTAACAAAGTAAACAACATTGTAAATTAAATCAATTATTAAGAAGTAATATAAATAAGATGAAAATAACTATATTTTAAGTCTCGGCTTTAAGTTTAAAGGGGCTAAAAAAAGATCATATAAGAATAAACCCGTTAAAAATCAAAATAATAAACACCAGGTAAAAGATAGTGACTTTTATTTATTTATTTATTTTTTTCATTTAGTAGGCAAAAACTATGTCGAATATAACTCGTAAAAAACTTTCTTATATACAATTACATAATAACTTCGTCCACTGATTCCATTTGTTGGTTTCTCTGTTTCATTTAATTATTAATAACATAACATCAACATTTAACATAAATGTTTTAATTTAGTAATTGATTCCGACTACAAGGGAAACAGTTTTAAAAGTTAACTTTGGGAAAGGAGAGATATTTTCTTTTTGTTTTGTTTTGTGTTTTATTTGACTCCAATTTTTGCGCCATCTCAATTCTTTGATTTAATATAAACATGTTATAACAGAAAATGTAAAATGATAATTTCTATCACGTCATAAGCATACGGTTTTGCACTCGAAAAGCGATGTATATGATCAGCACAAAAAAACTGTATTTTTTATGGCAAAAGAGAGGTAAATTGAGTGCTTGTTTTCAGCTTGTTATGTATTATGTGATAAAGATTATGTGAGGAAGATGTTTAAAAAAAAAATAAAAGGAGGTGTGACGTGGGAGAGGTTCTGGAGAGATGGGGAGGTAAGGGTAAGACGGCGTGGCGTCCCATCAGAAGGGAAAAGGATAGGATGGTATGGTAAAAGCGGTTATCTTGTTCATTAAGGTTAGAGGCATTGTATAAATCGATATAAACCCCTCTCAGCTCGACTTAAGCTTCCTATCACCCCTGAGCACTTTTACCTAACAGCCCAGTAGCCAGTCTACCTGACAACGTACAAACACAACACAGCTGAGAAACACAATCTTGAACAGAAGGTCAAAGAGTGGGGTTAATAGTAAAAAGAAAGCCGACGTGGTCGTGTGCCATCGCTGAATCAAGGTAGGTAAGAAGTCGTGGTTTCGATCACTCGTCGTGATGCTCTGATTTATATGGCTCACTAATGATCAAATGATCACATTATACCCGCTTCGGCGGTACAATGTACAAAGGTATGATGTGTGAAATGGCTGGAACTCTTTACTACGGGGTTAGTAAAATGGGCCTAAAAGATGGCTTAATTACTAGGTCCGATCAAGTGGTTCGTTGGATACTAGGACCTTACTAAGTACTTGTAGGTGAAAGGTCTTAAGCAAGTTAGAGGAAGGCCACGTAATGGGAAAGTGTAAAATAATATGAAATGTCACAAAATATTGAGTTTATTAAATATATATATACATACTGTAAATTAAATTTAATAAATCGACATTTTTTATAAAAAAGAAAAATACGTTAAAAAAACCCACATTAATAAGACTAAGAATAAAGTTAAATGACTAGAGTGATTTAACTATTACAACCTTCTCCTAATAAAAATAAAAATAAAAGAATTAAACTGCATATAACAAGAAACAAGACTAGGAACAAAGTTAACTGACTAGAATGAGACAAACATCATAACCTTCTCATCAAGAAAATACTAAAAGATTAATACAGTGTAAGACTAGAATTTAACTGACTATAGAGACTTATTAAGAAAGTCTCTAGAGCTCAGAAATTTGTTTTCTTATTATTATAAATAAGTATAACTTTTTGAAAGGGGATTTGAAGTATTAGGGACCTTATATTGGCTTAGCTGCTAATCAAAGTATATTTATTATACGATTATTGACGCTGACATATAATGTCAATCAGTCACTGTGTATGTCATCCTTATATACATGTATAGTTTTTGTATTAATATTAAGTCACTTGAGCTTTGTATGTTGTATAAAAATACATTGAAGTGTTCGGATAGTAATCCACTGCGTAATCATTGAATAGTTAATTAACTAAGAAGTTAATACCTTATGAAAGAACTAGTAACGAATATGTAATTGCATTAAGTTAGTGTTTAGCATGCAGAGAAATATTACACATATTTGATGTTATTATAAAACGAGGTATAATTAGATGCCTCGCACTAGAGATAACTTTGTTCCCAGTCTTGTTTCTTATTGTGCTATACAATTATTTTAGTTTTTATCTTCATAGGGAAGGTTTCGTTGTTTCACTAGACATGTTAACTTAGCCCTCAGTCTTGTTTGCTGTAATATACAGAGTTAATATCATTTTTATTTTTATTTTATATATTTTACATCATGATCAGCACATTATTAGATTATTGCAAGAGAGGGGATCCAGCCACTTGACTGATTTACACGATGTGATGATCATTGTGAAATATGTCTATCCTCTGGGATTCGAACACACCAGATCGGTGTTTAGACTTAGGTTTCAGGCAGTAGCGAGTACGCTAACCATTCGGCTACGCTGGTCTACTGGGTTATTCTATTAATTTGTATCTTCTTAAAATGGTGGTTGTGTTTGTTACCTCAAGATTGTCTTATCTTCAATATATTGTATCTAACAAAAGTTTAAACACGTTTAATAATTATTCAACCGTTATCTCTTAATATCTTTAAGAATCACGTGTATCCAGATTAAAGCATATGATGTATATTGTGGAATTATCTTGCTTTCATTTCATACAAGCTAATCCAAGGTAAAATTCCAGGCGTCCAAAACTACCTGGTATTCTGCAGGGATTTGCATGGTGAACATCTCTCGTGGTTAAAGGATCGATACTAAATATCAAGACAATGCATTAGCCCCCGAATAAACAAACGACACACTATTTTCAATAGAGAATCAAGAGAGGAAACTCAAAGCAACAATTTGACAAAAAATAAAAATGTTTCATTATAGCAAAAGCATTATTCATCTATTAAAAGTTGTCTCAACTTGGATAATGATAATTTGTTTTTTTTTAGATTTCAAATTTTAAATAAAAAAATTGGTATGAAAAGATATCGGTAATTTATCGTGTCTATTAATTAAATGGAGGATTTTTTTTATGCAAAAGTAGCCTCCTTACTGAAATTTGCAGGGTATTATATTCTTAAAATAGATTAAAATAAGTATAACATAGTCCTGATTCTATTCTGAAGGCTTTGGAAACGAAATTATCAAGGTATTTCATGTTATTTAATCTAAATGAAAATGAAACCTATCCACTGATTGAAGAGCCCCGCGTTCCGAGCTGCGTAAAGGTTAGTTAAACACAGTGGCGAGCGGTGCGAGGAAGCAAAGGAAGCACTGCTTCAGTAAAATTTTGAAGTAAAATGTAAAATTAATTTGTTCACATAATATGTGATATTTATTATAGATAAATAGATAGGTATTTTATATTATAAACTACAGCAAACGTAAAACGCGATTCATGTAATTAAAAAACGTTCCATTTAAAAGCGCGCTGTCATTGGTAACGATGACTCGAAATACCCCAATCCGTATTCATGTGAAGCTGAACTGTAAGAGCGTGGGTTAAAGGCTGCGCGCGCAATCTAACTCGGAGACAGAGGAAGGGAAGGGTTGCCTTCTAATAAGCAGGCAACTGACGCTAGCTTCAGCCGATGGCGAAGATAGCCGAGTAAATCCGAGTGCGCCCGAAATTATACGTTTGTACCCGACTCCTCCTCCGCGAAAAGGCCCCTCAATCCCACGTTTCACTCCATTACTCCATTCCATTGACACTCTCGCAGCTCTATTTCTTTTGTTTTAATGCGTCTAGCGTCTATCTATTAATCTAATCTTAGCCTATTAATAACTGTCTATTTATTAACGTTGAGTGTAACTGCAATGGACTTCAAATTCCGACGATCTTTTATTTAATATCCCATATTAGACCTAGACTTGTGCAAAAACTAATACATTTGTATATACAAATACTAAATAAAAAAGCCGTTAATAAAAATTGTCATCTTAGTTTTTTTAAACCTTTTAATAATAGGCCTACAAATATACTTCTTAAGTAACAAGCTGTAAAACTTGGAATTCAAAACTAACACAATCCCTAAAATATTTGTTTAATGCATTTTACGATATTTAAACGTGCATAAAAATCACAGATATCAGGTTATCTATATAAACGGGTTTACTGTAACTATAAAAAATTCAAAAGGCAGATAAAATACCTAAGTTGGTTTTACTCCTTGTTGCTATCGTGTTTTAATTATCTAAATTTAATAGTATGCATATTTTATTAACTTGTTAACAATTATTTAAGTATCGTTGCTTACTAAGATATAGTAGAACTGCGTTCAAATAGCATTAAAATTCACCATTTGCACCCTATTTTTCTAAAATTTTCCGGGGGAGGGCCCCCCGGACCCCCCGGAAAATTTCTGCTTCACTATATTTTACACCCACCGCACGCCACTGGTTAAACATAATGAGTAAAGCGTTCATGAGATTGTCTTTTACGGCTCAACTGAAGGAGATGATACTGTCGAGAATCGCTTGGCGGCACAACTTAGCTTGATTTATACACTTGAGAGAATAATATTCCTTTGTCAAACAGTACATTTGTAGGATTTAAACATTTGAGAAATTATATATGTATTTATTCATAGGAGAGTTGATATCCCTTTGTCAAAAGAATACGTTGGAGTGAGGCCCCGCCATTTTTTCTATAAACTGCCTCATATTCTTCAGTTTTACCCTAATCTGTTTTCAATCACCCATTGTTACACTCCTAACCCCCGGGAAATTGTTTCCAGTGACACAATACCTAAATCCAACAACGCATCTGTTGTCATAGCTCACAGCTAAGTAAGTTCGATATGTTTTCGTTTGCTCATTATAAAAATGATACACGATGCTTTCGGTTCAAGATCTTTCTTAAATCTGAAGAAGAAGAAATTAATTAATAGGCTTCCTTGAATTTGAATAACACAGCTGCTCAAACAGGAAAGGAATTCCATGGAATCCTACTGATCCATCTCTACTAACACTGTACTACCAAATAATTGAGTTTAATTCAAGGAAGCCGTTCTACCTGCTTTTTTCCACGAAATCTCTTTTGACTCAGATTATTGGAAACACGGATTATCGGAGCTCGTGCTATCGAGACTCTACTGTACTACGTATAAAGTAAAAGTGAGATAACTAAGAATATCTCATTGACAAACATTCCTAGATTAGAATCTTGATTTAATAAAAATTCAGTAAGATAATCAAGAAAGGAAATTAATAAATAAAATCCCAACAAAAACACTAGAGTAAAAAGAATAAGCCATGTCTCGTGAAAAAAGTTGTGAGATCATAGGTTTAGCCAAGTCTCCCACTGTCCCCTTTAAGTTCTACTAGGTCAAATACGTAGCCAGTGCAAGAACATGATGTTTGTCTGTTCCTCTCTCTATTCTCTTTCCCAAATCACTCTACACTTTTAAAATTATAAACATTTTCTGACTTGGCAAATACACACCACAAACTTAAATCAAATAATAAATATTATTTTTTTCATTTTGCGTCGCAGCAAAGAGATGCAATTTTTTATAGGAAATTTAACACTGCATTTCATTTTAGCTTCTTTGGGTCGTGTATTTGCCAAGTCATGTAAAATACTTTCGTTTAATAAAAATTAAAAGTAGATATTTTTAAAATGGTGGCAGAAATTAACATAACATATGGAGGACCTATCTACTTGTAAAAAGTTACCAGTGATGCGAATTTCAGCTCAATCGGCGAAATAGTTCAGAAATAAAGTTTCAAAATGGCGGCATAATATCAAAACGAAATTCAGAGGAAATGTTTGCCTTAATAAGAGGTATAATTGGTGCAACATTCAACGCAATCGAAATATGTTTCGATTTTTTTATGAATTCTTGCTGACTAAGAAAATAGGTTAGTGAAGTTATTGCCCGGGAAGTACATCTACATTTTTTTGCCAAGTTACGACTCTCTAGCTTGAAACTGTGGGAGTGCGGGAGTTATGAATTTCATTTTGGAGTACAAAAATTCATAGCAATATGTTGAACCAAAAATTGAAATTAGACTGCAAGGAGCACATTAAAGTCTGGATGTTTTGATGTGGCTCGACTTACAAATATTCAGCTGTAGAAGTAGATATATATATATTATATGTGCTGCATTTGCAATGCCTGATGCTTCTAATAACACAAATTTCTTAGCCAATTTATCAGGGTTGGCACCCGGGTGGGGAATATTAAAAAACCCACCCGGGTAAAATGAAAAAAACCCATCTTAATTTCCCCGGGTTTTTTAGTGGGTTTTTTAAAAATATGATATATTGAAAAATCGGGTACGGAATACCTCAGAACTTATCCTCACTTTGGAGGCCACTAAAGTATCCTCCAAGGAGACCCTAGAGGTCTCCTACAGTTGGAGATCCTAGACTAGAGGAAGCAGCAATGGGCATGGACTGTACTTGAATGGGTGACCGTTTTGAACTAACTGATTTTCTTATTATTATTTTTTTATTTTTTTTAAATAACACATATTTTATTTCATTTATTCAATTGTTTGAATTTTGGCAGTATTTTGATTTTTTTTTTAAATTTTTGTTGACTCAACAAACTACCCAGTTTAACATGGTCAACACCGCCAAGAAGGCGGAAAAATTGATTTTCCGGGCTGCAAAACTACAG
>KZ651674.1:23948-48358 GCA_001010745.2 Gerris buenoi | reverse complement strand
CCCCCCCAACCACCCTATAACGTCTGTTCCAAATTATGAAATCATTTACGATATTAAAATGAAAATTTAAGAAAAACATTTAATATTCCTTTTCATAACTAATGATAAAATGGACATAATGGTGGGATGGGGAAATAATAAATTGTTACTTCAGATTATAATAACGTATATGCTTAATTACCTACGAAACCCTAAAAAGTACTTCCCTGTGATTTTTTCTTTTTATATACTTATATATAAAAAGAAGGTGTATTAGGTACTTCTAAGTGCTTTAAGAATATAAATGACTTTAACTAAATAACTATTAAGACAAAGGGATGTTTAGTCCAATGTACTTCGAGACGAAACAATACCACACTACTATTTTTATAAGGGGACTAACAGTCTAATATAGCTTAATTTTTTTTCGAAAATTCGCTAAAAGAACATTCCATACACCTTCTTTGGATTGGTTACTACCCTCTATTTTTTTTATAAGGGGAGTAAAAATCTAAAGAAGCGCCTATTAAAATTCATTCATTATTTAGTTCATCGTTCAGATAATAACAGAATAACTTTACGTTTCATTTTCTGTATAAAATAAATATTTTAATATATTAGTTACAATCTCCTCGTCATTAAGATAAAAACAAAAATACTAACAAGAAACAGATTGGGAACGAAGTTTACTGATTAGAGTAAGAAAATCAAAAGAATAAAACTTTATACAACAAAAAGCAAAACTAGAAATAAAGTTAACTGACTAGAGAGGGAATCTAACATAGCATTCTCTTTATGAAGATAGGAACTAAAAAATTACTGTTTCTAGTATATAACTAGAAACAGGACTCGGAACGAAGTTAACTGTCTAGAGTGTGACAACTAACATGAACGTAAAATAAGTAATAATACGAAGATATAATCACTAAAATAATGACACTGCATCTAAACATTTGTTTCATTTAACGTGAAACAAGACTAGATACGCTAGAAACTAATAAATAAACAAGTAAATAAAACTAAGAGTGACAGGGACCGAATGACATCACTAATTCTCATACTTCCCAACATCATACAAATTTTAAATTGAGTTCATAGATAAAGTATACCGGCGATTTCGACATTATGGCCCTCATATTGAAGTATGGCCGCTATGTTGGAATTGTACACACTTATTATATTATCATCTCTGCTTCCATTTGACCTAGAGATCTGAAATGTGATGCATACATAAACTTATGGTTACCTAAAATAAAATTAAAGGTACTTTTATTTTATCATATTGCAGCCATATTGAAGTATAGCCACCTTTGATTTTCCCTCACTATATTATCTCAGTTTCCAGCGCACCTTATGGTACCTAAATGAAAGTTAAAGGTACCTACTTTTATGTTGACAGATATTTTGAATTATAGCCATCACCTTTATGTATTAAACCTTCCAGTGGACTTTGTGAGATTTGGCAAATATAGCGCTGATGTTTTGAATGGAAAATTTGCTACTTATATTTTAATATACATTGCTGCTATCTTGAATTTATCTTTGATCTATTAAATTAGCTTCCAGCATCATTTAAATGCTTACATTAGGTACATGGGATGATGGAACCTAAAATAGAAAATTTAAGCAAATTCTATTTGAATTAATAGACGCTATCTTAAAATCGGCATGCCTTTATATTAATTTCTAATTTATTTAGGGGTTAAATTTATTACATCGGCTCATTTATGTGTTAAAGCAATGATGTATGTTTAAACCTTAAATTTAGAGTGTTTTGTCTTATCTTGTAAAAAAATAAATATAGGTACACCTGGATTAAAAAAAATATATGCGTGAAAGTCACACATTTAAAGTAAAACTTCCACAAATGTCCCGCCGTAGGGTTTAATAAATTAATGTTTATCAACTTAAAACTGGCATAACATTAATCGTAACGATCCATTATTACACATGTTGTAACCCTCAAAAATTGATTTACTCTCGCTGTAAAAATTTAACTAAATAAAAAATGTCAAAGTTATCTAAATTCTTTTAAGAGAGGTAAAGGTTGGAATAAAAGTCTGAATTTGATTTAAGTAATTTTAATTTTCTAAAACCTGAGTGAATGCTTTGAACATAAATAGTTAAATCAAATTTGGACTTCTATTTAAAGCAACCCTTACTTATCTCTGATGAAATCCTAAAGGTCCATAACATTTACTTAATTGAATATGACTTTAGTTTCATCGAATTTTTATAATAGAGATTATTATTTGAGTTGGCAAAATTTCATTTTTATGTGCATAAATGATGCAACTAATGTTGTAGAGTTGCTCAATAATTTGTTATTTTAAATATTAGAGAGTCTTTATTTAGACAAATGTTAGTGTTTAGATTTGTTTGATGTTCCGTGGAATTGATTTATCTATAACAGATGTATTAATTATTTAGTATTTTATATTTACTCTCCTGAATTTATCAAAAAAAGGTTCATTCAAAAAACCAAATTTTCAAAACTTTTCGTTTTATTATTAATTATTTATTGATAAATACAATAAATCAGCCTTATCGGGTAATATCTTATATAAATATGCCCTGCCCTTATGTGTCAATTGTATGTTTCATGGCTTGTCTTTTGTTCTCATAGAACATATCACTGGTTATCGAGATCACTTCGTTAATTTAACCAAAACGAAGAAAAAAAATATTTTTTCAAGTATTAGGGGACACCGGGGCACAGAGGACCTAATAAGGTTTGTGTTCAGATAACTTCAGCATTATTAAATAAAATTATGTTAAATAAGAAGTATTTATTAGAATAAACATTTCTCTAACTGTTCCCCGACTCACAGTTCTTAATTTTAATTATAAGTTTAATTCAAGAATTAATTGAATTTAATTCAAGAATTCCTTGTTTAGTTTTAAGAAGTTGAAAACCAAATGTTTACCTGGAATAACACCTTTATTGGGTTCCGACTTGGATCTCAACTCCATACCGCCTTACCTTTATCCTTCCGTAATCCGCTACCTACACCACCCGAATCTACCCCCCCCCCCCCTTTGCATTGTTAATTTACCATAAAAAAAAATGTTTGTAAAATAGTTAGCTTAGTACAGTATTTACTCTTACTAAGTTAACACGCATACTGATGATGACAAGTAATAATGATGACTAGTCATAATTAATTATGAAGTGGTACCACAAAATCTCAGTCAAAACAACCAACTATTTTTTAATTATAAGTATTTTATTTTAATTTTTTTTCTGAAAAAAGTCGATTGGTCTTCTGTGCCCCTGGTGCAGGGGCACATAGGACCACTTCCGTTTATTTAGAAAAACAAATTAAATTCTACATTTTTATTTTTTATTTTTATTTTTATTTGGCAGTAGCTACAAACAATATTTTCATCGCCATCTTCAGCCCCTGCGCAAGAACCATGTGTCCATTCTTTACAAATTCAAATAACAGCATGGGGTGTACCGCATACCTTTACGGTCCTCTGTGTCCCAAGCCACATGTCATTAAAAATCTTTTTATGACAAGATACACGACAGACTTAAACAAATGAAAACAATTTACATTATAAATATAAGACCTAAGTGTATCAAATACAGTAAATTTGTTTACAAATTCTGTATCAAATTAATGTTACATTTAATTATATATAACGTAAATATTAGATCACTTTCCTTGAAAATTGAAAAAAGTGTATAGAAATTGATCAAACGTAGTTAACTCTGCCAGTGATTGCTCACGTCTGGAAACAAACTAACTCTAATAGATCATACAGATTTCCGGTTTGTAGCGCCACTATACCATAAAAAAACTCAGTGGACCTCTGTGCCCCGGAGGTCCTCTGTGCCCCGGTCTCCCCTACGGTTCAACGTTAATTAATAATGAAAATTACAATTCAAGGTGCAATTGTACAACTTTTAATAAGTCACAATACCCACTCAATCCTTAATAATACTTAATAAATTAACAATACTATCGGGTACTTCAAAAACATCTAGAGACTCGCGGTTTTTAGCGTTGGGTTCGGAAATTGGTCAAAGCCGACTAGAAAAGTCGGAAAATACACACTTTGAACCTATAAGGATTGATTCACATTTTAACCAAGCCGTCAAACTCTATTCTATATACACACGGGTGTATCTATTTTAGGTGACCTTACCCAAACATTTGGCAAGCAGCTTCGTGATGTCTTGTTACTTTCGACAACATTTTTGTGTGAGCAGGGATTCTCGACTTTATTGTTTATTAAAAACAAACAAAGGAACCGACTAATCACCGTACATGATGCAATTTCAAGCTGAGTGGTCCACAGTTTTCAACGCGTAAGGAAATACTGAGCTATAGGATACAGCCACTGATTCCTAACATAACCTCACGCGAAATGCAGGAAGAAGGCTAGAATAAATGTAATAAAGGAGTAAAAACAAAAACAAATAAAAGTAGTAGAGAAGTTATTTCTAGTTATGTTAAGCGAGAAGATTATTGAAGTTATGTACTAAACAGATAAATCTTATGTAAATTCTACACCAAACTTTAAATTTGACGCCAATCATATCTACTGAATTAAAGTTTAATCTAAACTTTACTAATACACTCAGAACTGAAAGTGACATGCCACCTGTTAAAACAAAAAGTATTTGAATATGGGTATATATATGCACATATTAAAAATAGTTAAGTGTGAGTAATCGATATGAGTGAGAATGATGAGAAACTCGTGATAAGAAAATACCTTTTAGTTTTTCCCTCTCTAGCGCGGGTAAAAGCAACAGGTGGTCTGTTCGTTTTAGCGCCGTATTATATACTTACAAGATTAACTTCATTGTTGTATTTATTTAAGTTTATTCAAATACTTTTTATCATATTAAAATAAAAGTTTAGAATTTAAACCAGAAAATTTCGAAAGAATTTTTAAATTAAAGAAGATAAAATATAATATATTAATAGTAATATATTTATTCCTGCAGTGTTTAGATTTAGAAGCTATTTAAGTTATAGACGATATTTTAACTAAATTCGATAGTACAATGTTTTGAAATAAACATTTTACACTCACCTCCTGTACAACTAACGACTACATTCTTTCATTTAGCCTGTACTTCGAAAATGCTATGTTTTAATGATGATATACAGGATGATGAACATTGTAAACTCATCTATTGTACATTTTATGATCGGTATTCTCGACCTTTCGTCGTAATTTTAATTACGTGCTCTATGGATAATTTATTTTAATTATCTAATGAAAAATAAATAAATAAATAAAGATAAACTAAAAATCAAATTAATTTTATCAAAATGCAAGTTCTGAACTTAAAGTTGACAACTACGTATTTTCTTTTCACTTTTGTTTATTAAAACGGTTTAATTCGTTATCACTGTTGTTCTTATCATATTGTACTGATATTGAAGTTATTTCTATTTTATCTCTGCTATTAGATTTTTTTTTTTTTTTTTTTTTTTTTTTAATTAAAAATATTGATTTTTAAATTAAAGGAAAACCATTCGACGTTCCTCACTTCAGATAGAATTTATATTTCTAAATAAAATCTTCAAATTATATAATCTACTAATGGTCTAACGGTTTCACCCTAAGAAAAAAATTCACCGTAAATAATTAAGAAAATAATAGGATTAAAAAAAACTCCTCCTTCCTAAAACTATGAAAGTCAAACGAAATAGACTAATAATATTTAATCGTGTTGTATATTTTCTCCAAAATAAAATCAATTCATCTTCATGTTATATTTGACTTTCGTACTACGTTTCATCTTGATATAATATATTAAACTAAACTATAAACAAAGCTAACTTACCAAACTGAAATAAATAAAATAACCTCTACATCGTGAAGATAAATACAAAAGAATAACATTTAACTGTGTGTATACAGGGTGTTTAACACCCAGATGTCAATATGTAGGTGATACTATAAAAGCGGTTAAAAAATTTGACCACGACTGCATTTAAATTTGACTAAAGTTGCCGCACATCGTATGTTTTAATCTAAAATTAGGGGGCCGAGCCCCCTAATCGCTTCACTCATCGAAAAGCTGCCGCTACCTTGATCCTTCGTACAATCCCGCAGCATGCTGCTAATTTACGACGAGTCCCAAAAACGCCAAGGAAGTAGCACGTGAATATGCCCGGCAATATCCTCATCGATGTCACCCATCCCACCAAATCTTTCCATCTATTGAAAGAAAATGCCGTACAACGAGAAACCTTGCGCCAACCGGCCGTCGCGTCGTGAAATACTTTTGCCAGCTGCAGTTGACAATGAAGAGGCTGTTCCAGAGTATTTGAACAACAATTCACGATTCAGTCTTAGGAGAGCTTTTATAGAGTTTTGAAAAACAATAATTTTTACCCGTACAACGACACCCCAGTAGAAGAACTGATGGAAACAGACTTTCCTAGTAGACTGAACTTTAGTAATTGGTTCCTCCAAAGTAGGTAATATAGCACAAAAGGTTTTATGGATCGATGAGTCTACTTTTACCCGAACCGGGGCTGTAAATTTCCACAACCGCATTCCTTTCAGCATCAGTTTTCTGTGAATGTTTGGGCAGGAATGATCGGAACTCACAGTATAGATTCTTATTTTTTTCGTGAACGCCTGAGCGGAAATACATTTCTTCGATTTCTACATGATGATTTTCAATACTTTTAATAGATGATTTGCCTATCAATGTAAGAAGAACAAGTGGTGCCAAATGGACGGCTGTCCAGCACACTATTCCATAAATGTAGGGGAATGGATGGATCAAAATAATACGGGGAAGCGGATAGGGCGTAGCTTGCCTCCACGCTCACCCGGTTTAACTCCAATAGATTTCTAGCTCTGGGGAACTACAGAGCTACAGTGGTGGACACTTAAGAGGAATTAATCCAACGAATAATCGACGTATTTGACGTAATAAAACAAAGAATTGTGAAAATAGGAGACGTAACTGTAGTATCTAGTATTAAAGTAACACTAAAATAAAACTAAAACTCTACACTTGCATTTTGTGAGCTTGTCCAAAACAAGACTGAATATTTTATATTTTGACATAACTATAAAACAGATTTAAACAAACAGTAACTTAGTAACCAATAAATAATAACAATACACAACATTTCCCTCCCCTTTAAGAAGTTACGCAGCGAGCTCTTAGATGGTCGGCATGCTTTCGTTCTTCTCGTCCGTCAATCATCACCCGATATGATAAGTCACCTGTACGCTGAATCACCGTCCCTTCTTTGTATGACTTCCCGTCTTTTGATAGCGACCATACTTCGTCCCCCTCCGAAAAAGATCTTGCTTTTGCCTTGCGATCATGATAGACTTTTTGATGAACCAGTTCTTTATCGATATTGTCTTCCACATTTGGCTTGAGAAGTTCGAGGCGAGTCGTTAATCGGCGACCAATCATTAGCTCTGCGGGTGATCTACCTGTAGCCCGAGATATCGAATTACGGTACGATAGCAAGAACTGCTGTAGAGCAATGTTAACGTCAAGTCCAGCCTTCTTTGACGCCTTCATTTTATCCTTAAAAGTCCTCACAAACCTCTCAGCCAACCCATTTGACCGAGGGTGATACGGTGTTGTTTTTATGTGTCTCATGCCATTCTCTCTGCAAAATTTGTCAAATTCAGCTGAAGTGAATTGCGGACCGTTGTCCGACACAATGCTTCTTGGTATTCCAAACCGACCGAATATTTGTCTTAATAGTGAAGTTGTTTGATTTGTTGTTGTACTCGTGGTTGGTAAAATCTCTAACCACTTAGAGAAAGCGTCAACCACAACAAGCCAATACTTTCCGTGAAATGGTCCTGCGTAGTCGATATGAATTCTCTTCCAGGGTTTCGCAGGAGTCGTCCATGAAAAAAGTGGACTTTCCATTTCTCGAGGCCTTGTTTGTTGACAGGGCACGCACTCCTTAACGAATTGTTCAATATCTCTATCCAACCCTGGCCACCAGATGTAAAATTTAGATGAGGACTTCATTGAAGTTACGCCAGGGTGTCCTTCGTGTAAAATATGCAGAATGTCTCGTCTCATTGTACTAGGAACTACAATGCGACCCAGCCACATTAATACTCCTTCCTCGAATGACAATTCCTCTTTCTTTTCAAAATATGTCCAGAGTGAAGCTGTAATGTCGTGTTTTGAAGATGGCCAACCTTGTTGTTTGTATTTCACAACCATTCGCAGTACCTCGTCATTTCTTGTTTCCTTCTGTATTTGTGCTTTTGTCACTGCTAAATCCGGAAATCGCAAGTGGAATAAGTGGCCATTTTGTAAGTCACCTATCCCTTCAGCTTTTGATGTTTCTATTGTCTCTAGTGGTAGTCTTGACAGAGCATCTGCCGGTGAGTTATTCACTCCCTTCGTGTATTCTATGTCGTAGGAATACGCTGATAAGACTAAAGCCCATCTAGATATTCTATTGGCTGTTGTTTTTGGTATTTCCTTATTCGCCCCAAAGATAAATTCTAGTGGTCTATGGTCAGTTCTAATAGTAAATTTCTTCCCAAAAAGGTAGTGATTAAATTTTGTTATCCCAAAAATTATAGCCAAACCCTCTTTTTCGATAGTTGCATATTTCAATTCTGCTTGTGTTAATTTTCTGGACGCGTACGCAATTGGTCTTTCCGAGTTATCCCTATACTTATGAAACAGTACTGTACCTATACCTACCCCACTAGCATCACAGCTAACTATCAATGGAAGTTCTGAATCAAAATGAACAAGAGTATCTGAAGATGATAAGCACTGTTTTAATTTTCTGAAAATTGCTTCTTCGGCATTCGTCCAACCCCATTTGACATGTTTTTTTGTTAGTCGATGTAGAGGAGCACATATGGTTTGGAGATGGGGCACAAATCGAGCATAATAATTTATTGACCCTAAAAAAGATTTTAACTCCGTTACATTCCTTGGAGGCTGCATTTCCTTAATTGCTTTAATGTGTTCGTCAGTAGGGTGGATACCTTCTGCATCAATTCTGTGACCAAGGTAGGTGACTTGCTTCTGACCCCAACGACATTTCCCCTTTTGGATTTTGAGTCCACTTCTCTTTAACCTATTTAATACCTCTGACAGTCTTGAATTATGTTCCTCTAGCGTTTTTCCTTGTACGATAATGTCATCGAGGAAGCAAGCTATACCAGAAATCCCTTCTAAGATACAATCCATTGTTCGCTGGAACAATGATGGCGCAAAATTAACACCAAAAGGAAGCCTTTTGTATCTGAAGTACCCTACATGTGTTGTTATAGTAAGTAGCGACCTGCTCTCTTCCTCTATAATAAGTTGAAGGTACGCATCTTTCAAATCTATGGTTGAATAGTATTTTCCCCCGCTTAGCTTAGCCGTTACTTCCTCAAATCTAGGTAGGGGGTACTTTTCCAATACTGTGTACGGGTTAATAGAAACTTTAAAGTCCGCACATATCCTAACTTTTCCGGTAGGCTTCACTACAGTTACAATCGGTGAAGCCCATTCCAAAGGGGTCTGTGACGGGTCCACTGGTTCAATCACTCCAATCTCAACTAGCCGCTTAAGCTCTTTTTCCACGGACTCCCTCAGCGCAAAAGGAACCGGTCGCACTTTGTGAATCACTGGCCTCGCTGTATTCGAAATATGTACTTTTGCCTGATGTCCTACAATTGTCCCCAACTTGTCCTCAAATAACTCTTCATATTCATTTATTAGTGATTCTATGTTGTGGGGCTTATCCTTTGCTTTAGTATCTGAAACAGTACACAGCTTTGCACCTTCAGGTAATGGTAGCCCAAATTCAAGAACCCAGTCTAGTCCGAATAACGGAACGTCCTTATGTTTAACCACTGTCACTTGTAAACGTTTGTTCCTCTTAAACGCCTGGACCCTAACCTGTGCCTGTCCAAGTGTTTCTATAGGAACTCCTGTATACGCTACCAAGCCAGGAACGTATGTCAATTTAGGAGAACCAATTTGTTTCCAAATGTCTTCACTTATTATTGTTCTAGCAGCCCCTGGATCATACAGCATAGCTAACCTTTTACCGTTAATTTTGACATCTAACATTACTTTGCTAACGCCCCCTGCATGTAAGTTTACATTTCTAACAGCATCCGCTTCATCGCTTTCTGAATCTTCATTTTTTCTGTCTTCAACTCTCCTTACTTGTTTTCTTTGTTCTTCTCCAACTATTACCGCTTTCCCTTTTGTTAAACACACCCTTGCGAAGTGATTTTCCCCTGAACAAACAAGACATTTTTTTCCCGCCGCCTGACAATATTCCCCTCTTTTATGTTGAAAGCCACCACATCCTAGACAGTGTTTCCCCTTAATTAGCTCTCTTGGTGCTTTTCCACTGTTCCTGTACTGTTGACTGCTTGTAGCCGTAGACCTACTATTATTTCTACTTGAAACATTGTTCACTCCCTCACTGCTTTCAATTAATTTTGGACTGGCATTCCTCTCTATTTCAGAGAGTTTCTTGTGTTGAAGGGAGACCTGTTCTAGTTGAATCGCGGTAGCCTCTACATCTTTCAATGTAGCAGCATTTGTGGGAAAGTTTTTTATTAACTCCTTCTGCCACTCTGAATTATTTATTCCAACAAACAATTGATCTCGTATTCTTTCTTCTAATGTGCTACCGAATTCACAACGGTTAGCCTTTGCTCTTAAGCTGTTAACATAGTGTGCTACTGACTGTGTGCTGTCTCTTGTATGTAAAGTAAATTCCCTTCGTTCACTCTGTATCAAGACTTTCCTTGCATATAATCTATCTAAAACTTCCTTTAATTCCCCAAAAGATACCTCGTTCACATTCTTTGGTTTAAAATGATCAAAAAGAACCTTATAGCATACTGGCCCTATTTTGGATAACAAAAGAATAGCCTTATACTTGTCACAATCAGGCCCTTCCAGACCAAACAATAACAAGCCTGTTTCGAATCTAGATATGTAGTACTCCCATTCCTCCCTAGATTCATCGAATTGTTCAAATTTGAAGTTTTTTAATGCTTCACCTAAAGTATTTGATTTATTACCCTGACGTTTAATATCTCCTCTCTGACCACTAGAACTATTATTAGGTAAATTTAAGGTCATACCATCAACGCTGACATAAGATTGAGTATCATCTGATTCTGAATCTCTTCCAACCTCCGAACTTCCTATGCGTTTGTTTTTCCGATTCTTTTCACTGTTCTTTGTTTTCACGCCTTCCACCACTCCTTTCTTCTTTCTACCTGGCATCCTCGTCGCCAAAATGTAGTATCTAGTATTAAAGTAACACTAAAATAAAACTAAAAACTCTACACTTGCATTTTGTGAGCTTGTCCAAAACAAGACTGAATATTTTATATTTTGACATAACTATAAAACAGATGTAAACAAACAGTAACTTAGTAACCAATAAATAATAACAATACACAACAGTAACTAACAGCATGGAGCAACGCTGCAGATGTCGTCATCAAAATGGAGGCTATTTTGATGATTTGAGATGAAATATGAAATTAAATTATGTTTTTATGGAATGACTTTTGAGATATTTTCTCAAATCCAAACTTTAAGTCAACAATGCAACTATTGTAGAGAATAAATGCTTTCTAATGATAGAAAGCATATTAAATGCGCTAACTTCTGATCTAAAAAAAAGTTATTTTATAACTATCCAAATTCAATAGTTATGGCAGCTCAAAGTTACATCATTACTTTTGATGAAATTAAATATCTATCATTTATATAATCGAGCAGTGTCCCGACAACGGCGACGGCGACGGGCGACGACGTACCTCTAAATGATTTATGACGTTAAAAATTGATGAGCTAAAACCTAGATTTGAACCAGTGACCTCCAGCGCTCTACTAAGCTAAGCCAAAGCTCTACCACTGAGCTACCATTGACACTGAATATCCAGGCCTAAACCTTTCTATTTAAACAGTATATTATTTTAAACCTTCCAATAAACAGTATATTATATGAAGTATAATTGGACAGCGCGAGACTCATTCATTATAAATATGTATAACTAATTATGTCTCAGCTCTTTTTCTTTGAATGAAATTAATAAGAAATAACTAGACATCACGTGGCTCTTTCTGTTTAAGTATAACTGGACAGCGCGAGACTCATTCACTATGAATATAACTAATTATGTCTCAGCTCTTTTTCTTTGAATGAAATTAATAAGAAATAACTAGACATCACGTGGCTCTTTCTGTTTAAGTATAACTGGACAGCGCGAGACTCATTCACTATGAATATAACTAATTATGTCTCAGCTCTTTTTCTTTAAATGAAATTAATAAGAAATTACTAGACATCACGTGGCTCTTTTTGTTTAAGTATAGTTGGACAACGTGGCTCATTTATTTCAATAAAAGTAACTATGATCTAGACATCACGTGGCTCTTTCTGTTTAAGTACAATTGGACAAAGTGAGACTCATTTATTTTAAATTTAACTAATTATTATCTCTCACCTCTTTTTTTCAACTATATTTATTCTGCCCGTTGCCACGGGCCTAACGGCTAGTAATATATAAAACTAAGAGTGACAGTGACTGACTGATCAAAAATTCTCCTACTTCCCATTGACATAGAGATTTGAAATATGGTACATAGATAGAGTGTACCATAAATAGAAAAGTGCGGCCATTTTGATTTCGGTATATGTCCGTCATATTGAATTATAGACGCCATCTTGGATTTATTCATCAGTAATTCTCCTACTTCCCATTGACATAGAGATCTGAAATTTGGTAAATAAATAGAGTGTACCATAAATAGAAAATTAAGGTCATTTTTATATTGATATATGGCCGCCATATTGAATTATAGCCACCATCTTGGATTTATTCATATTCTATTATCTCAGCTTCAAGTGGACCTAGAGATCTGAAATTTGGTACATAGACTTATGGTAGTTAAAAAAGAAAATTAAAGGTACTATCTCTTCAACATATGGCCGCCATATTGAATTACAACCACCATCTTGAATATAATAACTCTCTATTATCTCAGCTTCCAGTGGACCTTGCAATTTGAAATTTGGCGCATAGACTTATGGTACCTAAAGAAGAAAATTAAAGGTAGGTACTATCAATTCAACACATGGCCGCCATATTGGATTTAATCAGATAGTATTATCTAAGCTGCCAGTGGATTTAAAGATCTTAAATTTGTTACATAGACTTCACACACATAAGACACATTCACTTCAACATATGGCCACTGTATTAATTTATTATCGCCATCTTGAATTTAATAAAACTCTATTATCTCAGCTTCCAGAGGACCTGGAAGCTGACAGATAGAATTAATGAAAATTCATACAAAAATAATATAACCTACTTCTACTAAAATACGAAATCATGTAAAAACAATAAAGATATCTTAATTTTATTGTTTTAATTATTATTTACATACAGTGCCAACTTCTAGACGGATAAGGTGCACGAAGCACGCACCGACACGGCTAGTTCATTTATAGTAGCATGTATCACATTGATAAAAACCCCGATTTGATCAAACAAATGGTGCATATTAATGAAAAATTATTCCTCTTTCGAATGTAGTAAACTACATATATTATATTTTTTAGTTGCCGAATTACTACGCAATGAATGAAAAAATTAAATAAATCGATATCTTGAAAACTGAGGTCGATAGACCATGGGTTAGTAGGACATTTTTTGTTGGAAATTCGATGAAGTATCACCCCTTTTTCTGTGCCTGTGCATAGCTGAAACACCTTGTATATATGTATTAATTTACTTTATGTGTGTGTGAGTTTCAATTCTCTTCATTATAATACAATTGTCTGTAAAAAGTTTAAACTTTATTTAGCTTAAAAAAGGAGAAGAAGAAGAATTAATTCGCTAAATAAAAAAAAGAAGTAGAAGAATTAATTAGATGAAAGAAAACAAAAGAAGAAAAATATAAAATAAAGATGTTTTTATTTTGTATTTTTCCCCCAGTTCAATACGAGCTCGGATTTATAAAATAAAAATAAATTAAAAAGAGTAACGAAAACAAAGATTTGGCTGCAAAGTGAAGGTTAGGTCTAAAGCCCTAATACCCCACGAACCGTGCTAAACTGAAAGCAAAGCCTAAACAACAATCTCTAATTTCATACTAATTTAAACCCAACCCTTTTTTTAACGAAAAAAACGAAACGAGAGCAAAAAAATAAAAATCCCAAGGATGAATAGAACAGCAACTGGCAATTTATATGATGGCACACAATGAGCATTTCAAATTAGTCAACGCTCTTTACCCCCCCCCCCCCCTTTCATACACACGTGTATATATATTATATATATTAAATATAAATGACTTTGTAGTCTCGAAGAAAATAAAATCATAAAAACTCCAGTTTTACTCACATTAAACTTTTCCAAATACAAAATCACTCCGTTTATTGATTCTTATGAGTTGAGTTGTCATCGCATCGTGGTTTAATTTAAATCAAATTAAAAAAATCGAATCCCGATCTTTCACCATTAGCAATTTTTGTTATTGTCTCAGATTTATTTTTTTGCTCAGGAAAAACATGTTAAAACGCCATTTAAATTAACCATGATTTAAAACATTTTGAACTCGGAAACGTTTTTAGGAATTTCAGAGGTTACCTTAACATGATCAACTCTATTTATTCTATCTATTTATTTATTTATATTTAATTTTTATGAATGGGTAAAGCTATAAAAGGGATGTGGCGTCTATCTATGGTTACGAATGTCAATTATAAGGTCTAAGAGGGACACACCAAACCCGCGTAATCCATTACATGCATATCTGTCTAAGTATTTTTGTAGGCCCAATCCCTCCACGGTCTGTGGCACCTACTTTTCTGTAATCGTCTGGTGAAATCTGGAAGACATCAATAGTTTGCATGTTCGCTTGAACCTGCGCTACAGGGTTACCGCTTTTTTTAATTGAAGATTTACTATTCTTATAACTAATTAAATAATAGTAATTAAAATGATATAATAAGCCTTTATTGATACACTAGAGTACACATTAATCATATACTTAGTAATCATATACCAGCATTAAAAGTTGTTTTAAATCATCGCTATATGCTGAGGCCCTCTAGTGGGGTAGGAATTATCACCTTTTAGTTTATACTCTTTCTTTGAATTTAATTAGATTATCACATTTATTTAATTTATTATTTTTCCAACAAGTTCTCATTTCTACAAAGTATTCAATTTAATAATAATATATAGCTTCACTATACTTCAATTTACCAAACAAAACAATACTTTTTAATAATATAAATAACAATCAGTATAACTTTTAAATAATATAATTTATACACAAAACAATACTACTTAACATTATAAATAACAACCATTATAACTATGTATAAATTTACTAATAATAACTATAACAATATGTGATCTATAACATTTTCAATATCAACACATTTATTTCTTGTTCGAATATACTTAATTAAATCTGACTATAGGCTAAGTTTATTAATATAATAACTCGTTTCTTGCTGTAAAGTAAATTTATTTAGATTAGTTATTATGTCTATTTGAAGACTAAAAAATAAAAATAAAAAATGTATCTTTATTGGAATAAATGAGGTTTCATTAGCTTAGCAATAACAAATTGTATCGAATCGAGTCATCACCGTCGGTACACCACGCCATTATATAAATGATTAAAGGGGAGACATAAAATGATTGAATAGTAAAAGTTAACAAAGCCCATAGCTAGAGGATAAAGAATATATACGTAACCTATTATTGCCAACATTATAACAGGCTTAGGGCTTAAGCGCATCAAAATATTTCCTGATATCACTGTCTTCAATAAAATTACATTTCCCTGCCCTAATAAAATAAATGCCTCATTTTGCTGTATTTTCGATGTCAATATATTAATTAGCAATTAGTTTCACCAAATGATTAGAATGTATTAAGGCCCCCATTCACGGTCAAAATGTTTGCGCACACATTTTGACCGTATATGGGGGTCTTTAGTCGATAATTCGACGATAAAAAGTGTGTGTTTATAAACTGAGCACTAAAAAGGAGAAAATAATTTGTATCAACCTGCGCTCGGCAGCAAAATGAGGCATTATTGAACCGATGGCAGGGAAATGTAAAGTTTAGACAGCAAAAAAATGTTAAATTTTTTTTTATTGCTATAATTTTGGCAATAACAGTTTATATTATAATCTTTATCTTATAACTATAACATTATCTTTAATAAGTAGAAAGTGTATTTGTTAATTCTGTTCAATAAGTGCAATCAATAAATAGTAGATTTTTAATTAAAAAAAATAGCGGAGAAACGGGCTACACTGGAGCTCCGTCTGAACATGCAAATTATTATTGAAGACAATCTAGATTAGACCAGCAATCCTAATTACTCCATTAGTTAGGAATTCTAATTACTTTATTTTTAATTTATTAAAATATTTGCAAGATATCAGATATCTTTAATATAGTTTTAGTTGTTTGTTATTTAAAAAAAGGTTCTAGTAGAATATATATTCACATAGACTCAATTCTCTCGAGAATTATAGCAAAACGATTTTAATCGTTAATTAAAATTAAAATTAATATTTTAATTGTTTTGTGTTTTTAATTTTGAATTATGCATTGAAATAGTAATAAAGTACATCTGTATACATCCGGTAATATAATAAACTACTAAAGATCTAATTAAGTAAATTACCTGCCTCGATTTCACCTAAGCAGTAAAATTTAAGTAGCCTGTCCTCGTCCTCAGCTCGGAGGCTAATATAATCACTCGTTAGTAAATTCCATTTTGCTGCCTAGTTACATTAATAACTTTTTTAAACAGCAAATTACTTCGAATGACCACAGTATAGTCATATGTTACTAAAAATAAAAGCGTGGGTGCGCTATCAACCGTTTTTGTTTATAAAAGCGTGATTTTTATCTTTTTTTTTAAACAAAGTTTTTTATTAACTCCTCAAAAAAAACCGCAATTTCCCGAAAGGAAATTGTCTAAAAATAAAAATGGAGGGTTAAAAAAATGTTAAAGGGATAGGAATCAAAGTATACCCAATATGTTGGTATTTTTGATGTATTGTTTAGTTAGTAAGACAGTGTGAGTAGTCAGGGTAACAGGCTGGGAAAGCAGAGGAAAATTGGTCCCTAGTAGGAGCTATCAATCAAAACCCCCTCCCCTTTCTAAACCACCTCCCGCCTCAACACTTCATGAACCAAATTGATGAGATGGAATCTTCCTATGTCTTCTATCAAACACTAGCTTTACAGGGAAACCTTATTCAGACTACAAAGAAATTCAAGTTAAAATTAACCTCAATGTTTTAGACATGTTTAAGAACGCTTGAAATGATACAATTTCGTTTTAAACAACACGTTTTATTTCTGCTACAGTGAGCACAAGATATCGGAAAAACACTTTCAAATAACACAAGGTTAATTTAATTGCAAACATTTTTTATATTTAGATTGAATAATGTAACAATTAATTCATATCCTATGTTCTGGTTGTGTCTTTTTTTTAATAATAATTTGATTATTATTAGTTCATAGCTGTGCATAATACATAAAAGATATATTACCTCCAGTATAGTCTAGTACTATAATCCAGTCAAATATCATAATTCATTGCAAAAAGTCCGGTATTTATGATTTTTGGATATGTTGTTGGGACAAGCACCACTAGTAAAAACCCAAGTTTGCAGATTCCTAGACCCTGTGGAAGCAGAGTTCTAGCTGAAAAACATTAAAATTTACACACTTCTTCAGTTTTTTATCTATACCTCCTTTTCTGGTCATCTGAGAGAAAAAATAGTTATTACCAATCTTGTAGAGGAGAAAATTAACTTACATTTCATATTAATAGCTTTTTTCTCTACGGACTATAATTTTCTAATTACAGAGCATCGAAAATACAATTATTTCAAAACATACTTAATAAATTGCTAAATTCACAAACAGTGATGTAGTTCTGATTTTTTTATATGTTGTTCGGACCAGTTAGGGTAATGTGATCTTAAGTTTGCAGCTTCGAAAAACCTATGCTAGCTGCGTAATGTGTGAAAAACTGGAAAAAATTCGGAATTTTTTCAGTTCTTTCCATATAACTCGTATACTGTGCGTTTTTCGATGTTAGTCGTTATTACTATTTTTAAAGTCCAGTAAATTTAGAGCATGATTCTATGATATTTTTTTTTTTCGTTGAATGCCCAAAACTTGTTATAAGAAATAGTTTAGGTACAATTCTTAAAATTTACAATTTTCCCATTTTGTCTTTTTTACGATTACAACAGAACTGTTTTATCTACAAGCTTCATTTTGTGATTGCATAAAAGCCAATTAAATTTACTACAACTTCATTTCTTACCAATTTTTTCGTAGAGGAGAGGCTTTATGCCGATATTTGTCCCGAAGCGAGAGGAATACTTAAATTTTTCCATTTATTTGAAAACACTGCCAATCTTTGAAGTGTCATACCTCAGTAACTATTGGACGTACAGAGTTGTCGATGGACGTAAAAAGAAGCTAATTATATTTACTGCTACTTCATTCCTTATGAATTTTCTCATAGTTTAAGAGTTTTACGCCGATATTTGCCCCGAAACCAGAGCAGTACTTAAAATTTCATTTTTTTGCAAAATATTTTCCAATTCTTATAGGGCCATATCTCGGAATCTATTGGACGTACAGTACAGAGTTGCCGTTGGACTTAAATTGTTGTAAATTTATTATACTGAAAAAATAGTAAGAACAACTAACATCAAACAACTCATAGTTTACGAGTTATGTAGCAGCAACTGAAAAAAGTCGGAGAATTATTCAGTTTTTCACATATTACGCAGCTAGCACAGGTTTTCCGAAGCTGCAAACTTAGGATCACACTACCCTAACTGGTCCGAACAACATATAAAATAATCAGAACTATCACAAAATTTTTATTTCTTGTATTTTTATAATAGAAGACTACAGTAGAAAACTATAACTATAGACTAGACTATAACTATAGACTATAATTAGAAAACTATAGTCCGTAGAGAAAAAATCTATTGACATGAAATATTAGTAACTTTTCTCCTCTACAAAATTGGTAATTACCATTTTTTCTCTTAGATGCACTGAGATTAAAAACTGAAAAAAGTGGGAAAATTTCAATGTTTTTTTTTTTAGCTATAACTCTGCTTCCACAGGATCTAGGATTCTGCAAACTTGGGGTTTTACTAGTGGTACAGTCCCAACAACATATCCAAAAATCATAAATACCGGACCTTTTGCAATGAATCCCAAATTTTTTGTATAAATTGACTGGACTATCATTGAAATGTTATAGAACTTAGAAAATCATACACTGAATAAAACTCAATGACTAAGTTGTTTTAACCAAAATTTTATAGAACTTACTCATAGGTGAATATAACTAAATAATATATACGTCAAGATGTGCTTCCAGCAAGGGTGTACCAAGAGTCGATAGGTAATTTTATTATATAGATCTGTGAATCAATAGTTACATAGCAATGTATATAATAGAATACAGAAGGGAAATACCTCTACTCTTCCAGGAAGGTTAACTTTTAAAACTGTTCTCTAGAAGTCGTACGAGTGAATTACAAGGTATGGGAATTTTTCAAATTATATTGTCCAAGAGGTGGAGTGTTGCAATAGGGAGAAGGATAGCAGGGAACAAGGGGGCATTTAGATATTCTCGCTAGGAATAATAACAAGAAACATTGAAGGTTATAGATAACCATTAAATTGGAAAAAAATAACAATCTCCGTTGGAGCACGGGCATCCGGCTTGTAATAAACTTGAACAGGTTGTTATAAAAGTGACTCTCTAAATAAGTTGATTTTATAAAAAACAAAAAAATAAATAAAAACAAGCTTTTATTCGTATTCTTCTCGGCAAACCCTTTTATTTGATATCCATATCATAGGCGTGCTAAAAAAATCACTAGTCCACCATCCTGGGCTGCCCACCATATTGGATTTAGAATGACGTCTCTCAGCAAAAATCATGCATTGTCATCCAAACTAAACGAGTACGCAAAATTTCAATTCAATCGGTTGAGGATAACTGCTTTAAAATTCAGTTCCAAGATTTGACCCGAACGTACATACATACATTTAAAGAAACAGTCATATCACATTCAAGTCTCTTAGAAGCTGAAGATTATCTACGAGAAGCAAAAATGTGCAGAAATATTTTGGATAAAATTCAAAGGATAAAAGAGCTGATCGCTTTGAGCGTTGAAGCGCTATATGGTATATTATATATTTCATGTAAAGTCTTTTATAATAATTCCTAGAACCGGAAAAAATTATTACATTACAGCATGAAATTCCGAACACGAAAAAAGTACTAAGAACTAAGAAACTAATTTTTTGAGCATCATAAGAATCTTATCAGAAACATAAAAACTGAGAACAATTCTCCCTCCCAACCCCACAAAACATAAATCATCTTTCACCGAAATTTTTCACTCAACGCATTTCGTAAAGCAAAATGAATAAAATCTGCTTTTTCATGATTTATAAATAATACGGTTCAGTTTATATTAAGATTCTCTTAGCCATTATTTTTTCCACATTATTTTATTATTTTGATACAGTCCTTTTTTACCCCAGCTCAATTGCTTATTATTCTGTTTTACTCACATATACCTAAGATTTTTAGTGTTATCTACATGTATCAATAATTTCTTTCATTCTATCTCAATTTTTTCATTCTTATCCTTTATTTCACACTTAAAAAGCTGCAAATAAATTAATTTTTCATTACTCCTAATATTCTATCTTACTTTTATTTACTACTTTTTAAATAATCTTTTTACTTTTCCTCACTACTAATAGAAGGAAAAGTATTGTTTTCACGGAAACATTTTTTTTTTTTCGAGATTTCAACGGAATTATCCGTTTTAGGTGTTTTTAAGACCTCCTGTAGTTTTCAGCATAACGTATGTATGTGTGTATGTGTGTTATCATCGTAGCGCCCAAGGTATTTAACCTAGAGAGTTGAAACTTAGCAGAAACTTAGCAGACAAACAAGCCCGCCAAATTTCATTTTAATATTGGCCGCCATTTTGAAGTAATACATTTTTGAATTTTTAAACTTTGACGGTTAATAAAACTGAAATTACAAATAGGTTTTTTGACTTATAGCATATTGTTGGAACCGGAAAAAATTAAGGAACGAAAATAAAAAAACCCGATGAAATTCTATTAATTAGTTAAAAAGTGTTACGAGTGGAATTTACGTCCACTCGTAAACGCTTTTATTTTATTTTATTTAGCATTAGATTGTTATATTTATTTTTATGTATAGCTATTAAGATGTATTGTTATTGTTTGGAATTATGTATACGTGGAAGATTAAAAGAATAGGGAAAGCCAGAGCCAGCTTAAGGTTGTTATCTTTAGGTTGACTCTTGATCCATAACAATGACCAGGTTCAACCTAGAAAGAAGGTCTGCTGGTCAATGTTGTGGTCCAAGGGTCGAACTGATTGAGAGACAGTCCTTCAGTTGGCCTCTGCGCTTGGACGAGGCAGGTAACAAAGTGACAGTGGTGTGTAACCCAGATAGCGACGCCAGGTCGGATTACAGGGTCTGAGTCGCAAATAAGTGCCGCTCCTGTTTTAAGAAGTGCGGCCCAATCTGCCAGGGCAGGATTCATCGCCGTGACTCAGGACCCAACTTGACGGCTCAGATAGAGGTGGTGGTGAGGTGTACCAGGTGTCAACCCCGTTTCAGCCGTCGACCCCTTCGCCCCTTCGAGGGATGAGACCCTGCCACTCAGCCGTCACCAACTATCAACCGTACACCGCCACAACCCTGCGCCTCCTCTGCTTACTGGGGTCAACTGTATTATAAACTGGGGATCCCCGTTGAAGGGCTTAATTGTGATATAGATAGTATATTGTACATTTTATTTATTATTCTATTTATTGTTCCGTCCCTAGAATTCCCCACTAACCCATTAACCCCCTTTTTAAACTATATAATTAACCTTAACCCGCTAACCCGTACCCGTACTCCCTTATTTATTTATTACCTAGGATTAAGTAATTTTGGTTAACCACCTACATTCATAAACACTCATGAGTCTGTCTGTATTACATTATGTACACTTCTTAAGTTAATTATATTACAATTATTTTATTACTTAATTATTCAGCTGTTATTCTTATTTTATTTTTAACCAGTACCCCTTGTACTTATTACTATTATTATTATTTTCACCCACCCCTAGCAACCGACTGAGCTGGGAATTAAATCGTAACAGTGGCGCCTTAACGTGGGACTTAAGAACTTGTTCTTCATTGAATTTTACATTTAAAAAAAAAAATTATCATTGCATGCCATTTCACTTTTATTTTGGGTACCTGGTTAATGTTAATTTTTTGTATTGTCATGAATGATTTATTAATTAGTAGAGATTTATTTATTTTTTTAAATAGGTGTTAATGTTTTATTATTTAGTAGGGAATTTATTTATTGGATATTTAGTATCATTTTTTAGGTCATAGATGTTAAGAGTTAATTAATTAGTAGGGAAATTATTTTTATTGATTATTTAATTTTATTTTGTCATAGATGGTGATGTTTTATTAATTGTTAGGAATATATTTATTAATTTTATTCAGTTGTTATTTAATTATTTATTTGTTATTTAATATTTTATTAGGGAATTTATTTATTTGTTACTTAATGTTCAATTTTTTTTATGTCAATGTGCTTTTGTTTAGAAATATTTAATTCTTTTTAAATTTTACGTAATTTTTTATTAGTTGTTGCTATTTTTTTTAGAGTTTATTCTAATCATTTAGGGTACACATCCGTATCAACTAGTTTAGGCCGTGTTTGTGGCCAAACTAAACAGCTGTTTGTCATCAGTCTCCCCTCTCCTTATCAATACCCTCACTCGGTCCGCCCAGTAACATCCCGTATAGCAGTTTCTCTGTCTATCCCCACCTCTACCTCGCTGTCACCTAGTCACTCCCGTTTACCGCTACAGCAAGGACGGTGCCGCTACAGCCCGTCAACCCCGCACTCTCTCCCACCCTACCCTACTATCTCTCACTCACTTGCACCCCACATTCTCCGTACCTAATCTATTCCATGCATTACGTCTATTCCCAAAACCCTTAACATCCGTACAATTCCAGTATCCCACACAAACATTTTTATCCCTCTCATCTCATTACCTTTAAGCTTCTACTAACTCTTTTCCATTACCCCCTGTTCTGCAAGATTTCCTCGTCTCCTTCCAGTCACATATTAAAGACGAGGTGGCGCCTAAGAAAAGAAAATATAATTAAGATTTATATTAATTGAAGTTAATACGATTTGTTCGGTATCTTCTCTTCTGTGCGGCGGGATTATTGAATCAGAGTTGTCGACAAAGAGAAGATTAATCGTCTATCTACTGATATACAGTTTTTTTAGTTTATTAAACATTTTTTTTATGCAGTTTATATTTTTGGTGAGACAATTTAAAATGGGTATTTTTTTTTATAATCATACGTGGAAGTATATATTTTACAGGATTGTTAATTTAGTTGTAGATTCTTGTCAATATATTTATTTATTTTTTTGTAACTATTAGGTATTTATTTGTATCAATTAATTTAATTCTCTTTAATTTTTCTAGTCAAGTTTGTCTTATTTATTAAATTAAATTAGATTTAGCTTTTGTTATCGTTTTATGAATTACATTTATTTTGTTTTAAAGTGTTGTCAATGTTTCCTAGGGAATCCTAGAATTAACAAATTGTCATCTAAATATTTTTATTTTATTTTAAATTTAGAGCTTTTATTTGTTATTTTTTTTACTTCCACATATTTTATTTATATTGTTATTTATTTATATATTTTTATTAGGGAGTGCATGCATTTTTAGTTGTTTTGTTAGGTTATTTAAATAGATTTATTTTTAATTAGGAACTTTTATATAATTTATTGTGCGGATTGGTTTTTATTAATTTTTTTGTTGGGACTTTAACGTTTCGGGTTGTTATTTTTAAATTTTGTTTTGTTAAATCATTTATCTATTAAAGTTAATTTGNAACAATGTTCCGATGCAACATTGCATATTGTAAAGGATACAAATCCTTTTGTTGAATGGATGGAAAAGTTCTCCAGTTATCTGAAGATTATCAGAATCGTAGGATGGATTCAACGTTTTGTAACCAATTTGAGATCCGATGATGCTCAGAAAGGACTGCTTAACCTCAAGGAAATTAGGTTAGGAAATGAAGTATGCATAAAGATAATTCAATCGCATTTCTTCTTTGAAGGAAACATTCCAGATGAAACCCGAATTCCCAAGACATTCTCTAATTTATGTCCATTCTTGGATGAAGCGGGTATACTTAGAGTGGGCGGCAGGCTTTCACGCTCAAACTTACCTGATCACTCCAAACATCCAGTCCTCCTTCCAGGAGACTGCCATTT
>KZ651673.1:366761-378311 GCA_001010745.2 Gerris buenoi | reverse complement strand
TGTTCTGAGCTGTTCTGAAAGTTTCAAATGTCTAGCTACTCGGGATGTTAGTTAAAATTCGATTGCAAGATTTTTACCGGACAAACAAACAAACAAACAAGAAACAAAGTTAATAAAAACGTAGTAAAAAGAGTTCGAACGATTTTAATTCTATATTTTAGTCCATTTAATTACGAATTTTTTCACATAAGCCATTTTCCCGGGAAAAATATACTTATCGAGATATTGAATAAAAAATTAATTATTATTTATCAATGTTTGAGGAATCGTTCCAATTCCGAAGATTTATAAAATTATTAAAAGCTTTAATCAACTTATAATTTTACGTAATCAATTTTTAATTAAGACCAGAATTCCTGTTGTTTTTCCCCCTTCGCATATAATACGAGAAATACCTGTAATTTGCATTGTTTTATAACTCCGAAATTCAATTCTATTGTTATATGTCCTGTTAATGACTTTGAAATGAATTAAAATGATTTACGAGAAGTCGAGTGATATCTGCTATTTACCTTTTGCATACCGGGTGCTATCATTCAAAAAGGGCTGTGAGAATATAGGGTTTTCGAAATACCTGGGTAAGCAGGCAATATGACCCTTTTTGTCTAAGGGTTTCGTTCCTTCATCTAATCAAGACAACCCTTTCAAAATTCTTGTTCTAGGAACTCAATTTACTTTAAAGCTGCAGATGAAACAACCCCCAAAATTTCCCTTGGAATACGAGAAGGGTCAAAGGTGAAGGGTAACTTTTTCCCTTTTTTGGGGGGGGGGACTAAGAACCCCCACAGAACTAAAAGCAGCCCTTGTTTCTCGGAAAACCTTTTGCTATATAACAACACCCTTTTTTGAGAAAATACAAGAACAAAATAAAAAAAAAGTATACTCAAAAGAGAATCTGGTCGAAAAAAGAAAGCCCTTATATAATTTAAAACAACTTCCTCTCTTTTATCTTTAGCTCTTTATTTTTGTTTTGTTTTGTTGGCAAGAATCAAAAGAAAAAAACCTTTTTTCCCCTTCTTGTAAATCTAATTAATCAAAAACAATCTCAAATAAGAATTAAATTAAAATAACGTAATTGATATTGGAACCAAAGTTGTTTGTTCCAGTACTCAAATCAAAATAGTACGCCAAACAGCAGATTCCTACATTTACTTTTCTGCACTGATTTCACTGTCCCGCACTTCAGTGTCCCAACTTTACGAACATAAAATATATGTCAATACTAACCTGGTAACATTTTATATGCTTGAAAAAAATTGGCAACACTGTCTATAAACTGAACAGCTGGTGTTGTTATTTGTTTTTGAGGGTCAGTTTTTGTTGATAGGACTTTTTCAACGATTACATTTTGTAATCCACAAACAGTCAAGTCTGTTTGAAAATGGATAGTTGTAACGAAAGTGTTTTTATGAATTTTTCCCGGTTACTTTCGCTAAGCTCTGAAGCAAAAATATATTTTATATTTTATTTACAAAAAGCTAATTGTAGGAAATATTTAATGTACCACTCGAGCTTAAAGTGTCTTTGCTGCACTCGAGAAACCATTCCGCCCTCTTCTGCGGCTCGTGCTTGAACATTATTCTCGAGTTCAGCAAAGTGCCACTTTGCGTGCTTTCAGCAAGTGCCAAAAATTTAAAAAACATAAGAAAGAAATTTTAAGACATACTCTCTAGAATTTATTTCATAAGATGGTTACTGCTTGAGGAAACATAATAATTAATGTAAGATAAATTTACTACAGCTTTTAGTAAATTCAACTAATTTAAAATTAACAAAGGAAAGTGATAAAAAAAAAATATATATATTATTAAATGGTTGTTGTTGTAGAAAATGATGAAAGTTATTTTCTATTTCTATTATTCTACTCTATTAATATATCTAGTTGCAATGCTCAAATCGATCCGTCTTGCATTCGCTGGAAAATAATCTCTTAGAAGCTATTACATTAAAATGACTCAGTAACTTGATTTTACACTATGACATATTTGACTGATATCTTTTAACTACTAAGTCCATTATGAATAAGGTGTGGTTCAATAGCTGAACAAAGTCTTCACACAAAAAATTGTTAGTTTAAACAATGACCGGTTTTGGCTGTTCTAAAGCAGCCTTCTTCAGATAATCTAGTGGTTGCTGGATTGACTTCCGAACCGAAACCGCCGAAACCGGTCAATTTGGACCTTGACGAGAAGTTATTACGAAGATGTGAACGGAAAGTATTAAGAAGAATCTTCGGTGCTGTTTGTGACAATGGTGAATGGCGTATAAGAACTAACAGAGAATTAGCAGACCTTTATGGAGAGCCAGACTGAAATGGGCAGGGTATCTTGAAAAGCTAGAAGATGACAGAGCAGTCAAGAAGGTGTGGAGAGGATAACCAGGTGGAAGGAGGCATAGAGGCCGACCCAGTTTGATATGGGAGGACGAGTTGGAGGCGGACCTGAGATGGATGGGAATGAGGCGCTGGTGGTTAGTAGCACTTGATAGAGGAGATTGGAGGCGTGGTAAGGCCCAAGCCTTACCTTGGATGTAGGGCCAAGGCGTAAGTAATAAACCGGTCAATTGTTTTAATTGCAATTTTTCGTGTGAAGACGTTATTTGGCTATTGAACTGCACCTCTTTCGTGTAAGTCGCTATGACACATTAGAAAAAAAACACAGTCAGACAAAGGATCCAAGGTTGAGTATAGGGCTTCGACGTACATTCACTATCGAACCCTATTCTTCTCTAACGCTCTTATTTTGGATCAGGTTGTTCCTCTTCTCTTGATGCCTTCTGCTTCTTATCTACGCTCCTGATCTTGGTATGCCTCTACATCTTCACACTACATCTCTGCACTCCTCTCGACATTGGTTGTGTCCATTCCAACCCCACTTTCTATAGCATACCTCGATGTCTATGCCCACTCACATGTCATCACCGCTCTCAGACTTTGTTTACAAAAGTCAGTAGTTTCTCTGTGTGTTGTAGAGTCGTTTTTCCAGGTTTCACAGCAGTCCCAAGTAGCACGACTTTGTCTGTCTTTGACTGGTTAGGATATCCACAGAACCAGTCAATTGGTCCGTTGGCACATCCTGTGGAGAGTCTTATGGCTGACCCAATGTCTGCCCTTCTAACGCCCATGGGATTTCCATAGCATATCCAGTAGGATATGCCATGGATAGTTTTGGGACATATTCTGGGTGCTTAAAATAATGAAGAGCCTATTTTAAGCTACGTATTTTGCAACACCATAAGATGGGTGGTTATGGTTTGGACTTGAATTATTGTTAGCTAAGAAGAATAGAATTTTGCCATAGGCAGATGGAATTTCTTCTATCCTTAGGTATATTATCTCTTAATTGGTTTGCTTGTTGTTTACTAAAATGGTTTAAAGAGCATTTTATTTCTTCTCTCATCTCTTTTACTGAGATAACGTAGTTTATGAAACAAGGTTTTTTTGTTGTTTTTTTTATTTAATGTTTGAATAACTTATAATATACCAAAGTTCACAACAAATCTTAGGATACCATGAACACCACTAAAGATGCTTCTAGAATTAGGAGCGAAACATCGGGACGTACACACTTAGAGACGCGGTCATCACTAAAGACCTTGAACTTCAACAATCGTTATTCTAACTGCGGAAGCCTGCGAAAATTATTAAGCAACCTTATTTGCCAAGAATTTAATGGTATATATACCATTAAATTCTTGGCAACGTAAGGATGTTTGAAAATAATCCTTTTTCTCTATTCTATCATTTATAATTTAAATATCGATGTATTTACTTTGTTCCAATATGATTTTATCAATAACTTACCTGTTAAGATGTCACAAAAACAAGGAGTATATTGAGTACAAGCAGGTGTGTTTTGTTGGAAGTGTAAAAATTAATGACACTAAAAATATACTTTTTCAGTTAAGAATCATTAATCATAAACGTGATCTTAAAAAGTTCTCTTCACATCTGATTCTATATTTTAGAGTACGCGTAAAATAAACCAAAAACGTTTCTGAAAAAGGCAAATTTCTTACCTTCGCAAAAATTGGTTTATAACTTAATCTCAGCATTGGAATTAAAGGTGTTTATGGAATCACTAACCGGTCAACTGATCGGTCGACCGATGTTTGGTTTTGCTTAAGCCTCGTCCAGACTGCCGAACCGAACAGAGGAAACGAGCCGAACATTGGTCTCTACGCATGCCCAGTCTAAGATGCGCAGGCGCACTTTAGACTGGGCATGCGCAGATGCCAATGCTCGGCTCGTTTCCTTTGTTAGGTTCGGCAGTGTGGAAGAGGCTTTATAATAATATATTTTATTATAAAGCCTCTTCCAGACTGCCTCTTCTGCTGCCTTAAATCGAAGGAATCGGTTTAAGGAAGCGGGGGGAAGGGGGTTTAAGGGAGCGGTCGACTGAAAAGGATATAAACAAAGAGAGGTTGTAAATTGTTTGTTGTTTGGTGTTGAGATAGAAGTGAAGCTATGGCGATTTCTAATGTGCATAAACTATTGTAGCGGCACCCCTCTAGGTTAAATCTGTATAAAGCCATCATCCCTTTCCTTATTCCTTCTACTCAAAAAAAAAAATGATTACACATATTAATGTGATTTTCAGCCGCATCTTCCTCCTGAAATCTTGCAACCCATTGTCAAATCGATGAAGGGGAAGGGGGTTCTCTTTTAGTTTGTTACCCACCTATATCGATATCCATAAAATGTTGTCAAATTATAAAATGCTGAAAAGTAGGATTGTGAACAAAATAAATAACTATTATACTATAGGACAAAATATGTTTAATACATATTATTATGTACTGTGGGACAAAGGAATACAACAATTTTTAGTTTTCAGTTTTGATAATATATTCTAATTGAGAGGGTCAGTGCTAAAGTGGGCCAAGTCTATTTTTTGAAAAAATGAGATAGAAATATATATTGAAAGCTTATACTGTATATTTTAATAGGGTTATAGTGTTATAATTGTTAGTGCCATGGAAAACCCACAGAATGCAGTAGTTTCAATGAGCACTGAAGAATTTCTATTTGAATTTGCTCTGAAGTTTCAGAGCAAATCTGATCCAAGTTACAGTAGCTTCCATTTGAAATGTCATAAATTGGATTTTTTTAAAGGTACCTATCAACCTAAAATCTGTAAAATATATTTATTAATGAACTAAACTATAGAATAATCGAATTAATTAAACTTTATAATGCAATAGTAATTAGCACTGAGTAAATTCACAAAAGTGTCTGTAACTCAAAACCAAGTTTGATGGACTTGGTCCACTTTAATACTGAACTCCCTAATTATAGGTCACAAAATTACCCACTAAATTCATCTCAATATCAAAATATGTTTCACTAACTCTAAATATTAAAAAAGAATAGTAAAAATCGATGCAACAAGAGACAAAGAACTTTTAAAATTTCAATAAAATTCCTTCATGAAAGGTAATATTATGGTTAACCAACCAACTAATCGTATTCTGGATTTGGTCGAATTGGTCGCAACCGTCAACAGCTAAATCAATAACAGGTTTATGAACGCGGTTGGTTGCTTTGGTTGGTCTTTCCGGATACACCTGTTACTTCTCGGTCAACCTGCTTAATAATTCCTAGAGCACCATAAATATCTTAAAATTCCTAAATTTAGGGAAGGAGTGAAATTTATAAAATTGTATATTAAACAAGTGTTTTATAGATTTTTTTAGATCAATTGAAGCATTCCTAATCGACCTCAAAACTCGATTAAATAAGTACAATAGGACACCTCACTTTAATAATTGAATTTACCATTTTATAAATTTCCTCTTCCCAAATATTTTAGGAAATCTTAAGATGTTTAATTTTCTTACTAAAATCAAATTATAAAATAATTTTCACGAATTCCTTATCGACCTAAAAACTCTTTAAACTAGACATCGCGTGGCTCTATCATTCAAGCGAGCGTATTGCAATAAAAAACTAAATATTTATATTAAGGAATTATTAATCATGATGAATGTCATGGTTGAAGATATGTGGAAGAGGGTAGAGTGAGGTACTTTGACAGAGAGTGGGGGTACTTGGTACAAACCTTACCATTCCCAGATAAACCTACGCTCCTAGAATATCAACCACCGCAATTGCTTTTAAACCTTAATCACTTCACTACGCAAAAACCTCTGCTTCTATCAATCTGAAATTTTACATGCCTATTTCAATTGTACTTTGGACGATGAATATATAATTTTATTAAAATCCTTACGTTAGAACGTAAGATATCGGTAAAAAGGTTGTTTTCTCAACTTTAAACGTTTAGGCACGCTTTTAATAGTTTTAATGTTCTTTATTAATTCATAGCGGTGTCGCTGTTAGTTTTACTAAAAAATTTTATTTGTTTGTGGCGCACGTTTACGCGAGCGTTGCGCGCGAATTCTTGGGCAGATAACGTTGTCCAACAAACTCGTCCTGAGCATTGATAAAATGAACATGGTGTACCAAATTTCATCAAAATCGGTCAACTTTTACTCAAGTTATCACACGGAGCAATTAAGTACAATAGGACCTCTCATTTAATAATTTACAATTTTTGAAAAATGTCCTCCCTTCCTTAAAATCAAGATATGATTGATTTAATTGAGAAAATCACAGACATTTTGTATTGTCAATTCTTGATAAGGAATGATGCAATTGATCTGAAAGTCGTCTAATTAGTTTCAACTCGATAAAATACGTATAAAAGGATATCTCACCTGACTAATTTCATTTAAGATTTAATTAATTGTTCCATCCCCTCCTTTAGACAACACTGTTCCCTAAAATTTTAGGGTCTATTCAGATAATAATCAATTCTACTTCTAAAAAAGAGAACTCATAAATCAAAGTTTGATGAATTGAGATTTTTTTGTTTTTTTTGTTTAGTTTTCCTCCTATTTTATCCGGGCTATTATATTTAAAAGGAGTTGGTGATAGCATTGGCTGAATCGTTGACGTTCTTGCGATTCACCTTAAAAACCAAAATTCAAACCCACTTATATATATGTATTACAATTTAGTGATGTTTCTAATCTCAGACTAAATTCAAAACCCCTGCTAAATTGCTATTTTTAAATGTTACTTATAAGAGATATGAGCCATGTTACATATCTCATCGTCTAAACTTATTACCCTTTAGTAGTTGGGTCAATTAAGGAAATAAAAGGTTCACTTTTGCAATATTTTGATCCCTCTTTGGCTCATTCTCAAGCTGGTTGTCTAAAATTCATAAGATTACAGTGATTAAGTTCAAATGATAAAAGAGTGGAAGATAAAATTATAAAAATAAAATAAATAAGAGAAATGTGTACTTATTGATCTATTTAAAACTAATAGTGCAATAAACAGAACCTGTTTTCAGGTGAATGACAATAATAAATATGATCCAGACAAACAATTCTTTAACGTTCAAACCAAAATTTATAATAATAACCATCACGATTTAATCTTCTAGACTTCTAGACAGTTAACTTGGGAATGATCCAAGGAGAGATCAAAATATTGCAAAAATGAACCTTTTATTTCCTTAATTGACCCAACTTCTAATGAATTGAAAACCACAAGGAACACTTTCTAGTATCTTATCTAAACTTATTACGTGAAATTTACGATACAAAGATGTACATTGTTTGTTTGTTTTTGGACTTTAATTTGATCTTATCAAAGTTTTGTGCTAAACCAAAAAGAAAGTGTGGGAAAAAAAAGGTTTTTTTTATATAATTTTCTTACTTATCGTTTGACTTTATATGAAGGTAAATTTTCCACCTTTTAAGACATAGCTAATTGAAGAAAAGTGAAACAGAGGAGGGAAATAACAGGGAAATTGTTTTCCCGGGAAAAAAACCACCTGGGATTAAATGACCCAAGAGAAGAATCCTAATGAAGTTACCCCCTCTCCTACTTTTCCCATTCCTATCAAGAAGGATCTAAAAGCTTGTAAATTTACTAGGGATATTTTATGTTTTCCCATTTACTTCTTTATTTTTTTTTTACTTTTTAGGGTAAAAAGAAGATTAAGAGGAGATATTTCCTAACCTGTTGGATTCTTGTGGAATACAGAAGATCAAAGGGGTGGTGAAAAATTTATAGAATTTCAAATGGTCACATACCATACTTCTTTTATTTTGGTACGGGGGCAAGGAAAATTCTTCAGGATTATTTTTTATTTATTTTACTTAGTCGAGCACTCTTTTACCTGCCGGTTTCGAGAAATTACAGAGACGCTTTCAGACGCGTTTATCTTGGCAGAGACGCTCTGCTTGGTATTCGAAACACATGGTTTACTTTAACAATCTATCAAACGTTTTTTGATGGATGGTGAGGTGTAAGAAGCTGTAAACTAAGCCATTATTTCATCTTTTTGAGACGTTTCGACTCTTTGAAGAGTCATCTTCAGTCAATTTATTTCTATAACAAATTATCAATACACATTTTTAGAAACAATGCTTTCTTGGCATTCATATTCATAATTATAAAACATTTTAACAATCTATATGAGACGTCTCCTTTCTCGACGTCATCTGCCTTCACATATTCCATCGTTGATTCTCTCTGAGCAATTTTTGTCATCCCATTCTTTGTACATGACTTTACTTTCTGGAATCATTTCTTCCAAAGATAGTTCTCCATTTACTGGCCTAATGTTTGTGATTCTGACTATGTCTCACATTGTTTTTCCAGCTGATTTCCTGAGATATCTCATTCCAGTATAATGAAGGTGGTTTTATTTTTTTTTATTGAATGTCCATGACTTACGCTATTGTTGCAACAAAAACTGATTTTTGTTTGTTTTTAAAATTTTGTTTCCTTTGAAACATCTTGTTTACTTAAGGAGTTTCTGTCCAATGAGCAGTAAAATCTACCGACAGCATTAATTCTTGCACTGACATGTGTATTTGAATGTGGCTTGATCCTCATTACTTCTTTTTTATACCTAGTTTATTTAAAGATAAAATATTTTGAAATGGATATTTTCTCTTCGATCATAGCTTTATTAATATTTGAATATTGTCGTATCAAATATATTTTGATATATGTTGAAATATATCTCAATTTCATTGTGTACATATATACGTCTAGTTAAGGGATCGAAATGAAGCTATATAGCTTACTAATTGGCTGACATCCTTATTAAAATATCGAATTTCCTTTATTATTAACCATATAGATAACGAATTCTAAGAAAACGTTATTGAATATTGAGTGAAATATCATGACGTAACTTTATATTCCCATTTCATCTAAAGTAATAATATACAAAAGATAACAATGAGAATCAATATTTCCCTGAATTTATTATGATAAAGAGCCACATTATTTTTCTCGGTAAATAAATAACGAAATATTAGGTATCATTATTATTTTCTTTAGAAAGATAAACATTTATATTAGACAAGCTTACTGAATATTGTTTGTCGAATAGCTGATAACATGTCCAAAACAGAGCTTTATTATTACAAACTAAAGGCAGAAGATTAAAGGGCTGATCACGCAAGAGGTGGAGGGACGATGTTTTCTTTTTTTTTAATCGATTTGGTCCGCTTTAATAAATTTAGCGATTTTTATCACTTCATAACAATGTCGGTGTTGATTTATTACTAAAAAAAAAAAAAAAAAAAAAGTGTGTTGTCGCGGGACACCCGGTAGGAACGAAGTTCCTTACATTTTTCATTACATTTTTGTGATTTTACAAATCACACTGCTAAGTACGTATACGTTCCTAACTACTTGTACATGGCGGAGTTAGAAAAGAGACAAAATTAAAAGTAACGAACTGTTCGTACCTAGCGGAGTTAAGGCAAAATTAAAAGAAAAGCATAATTTGTATCATTAAGGGAAACATCTTAAAATAAATATGTATTGAACATAAAAAAAAAAAAAATCATGATGAGTTTCATGTTAAAGAGTATGTTTTTAGTTGAATGGAAATTGGACTGTTTTATAGCACCCGGCCTACTAATTAAAAACATTATAAAATGAAATTTTACATGTCTGTTTCAACTGCACTTAAGACGATGTGTAAGAAGTTTTATTAAAATCGTTACGTTAGAACGTAAGATATCGGTAAAAACGTTGTTTTCTTTATTTTAAACGTTCACGTTTAAGACGTTTTTAATTCCACTTTTACAAATTTAGCGATCTTTATCACTTCATAACAGTGTCGGTGTTTGTTTTACTAAAAAAAAAGTATTTAGAAATTTGTTTGTCTCATTAAATAGATGAACTTAGATTTTTTTTCTTGGATTAAGTACGCAGTATTATTATTATAATAATATACCTAATATATTCAAATAAGCGTCAACACAGATCAATTTTACTTTTAACAAACACCGTGATTATATTTTCTATATATTTACAAAACGAAGTGACATTTTGGCACAACAAAATTAAACAAAACAAGTCAAGGAACAGGAACAAGGAATGTTAATATAATAACATTTTTTCCCGTCTTAACATGAAATGTTGTGAAATGAACATTTTGAAGCTTACGTTTACGCGAGCTTTGCTCGTGAACGCTTGGGTGGATAACGTTGTCCAACGAACTCAGCCTGAGCATTGGTAAAATGAGCATGTTTACCATATTTCAACTAACTCGGTCATCATTTACTCAAGTTATCGTCATCGGTAGATTTCGTGACGGTGATTTTGGTCCTTTTTTCCGATTCACTCCCGGGCTCCAGAACGTGCCATAAGGAACTTCATTCCAATTAGTCCGTTGATCTTAATCTTGAACTATAACATTAAAATGTTTTTTTCTTGAATTCGCTACACTTTTAACATTGTTGTCGAGGTCGAATTTTAAAGAAACAAAATGTTTACAATACAAATTTTATTAACATCGGACAAGTATTTTTTAAGATATGTTTGTTCACAAAAATTCAAAAGACAAATATACCGACAGACAAATACGAGACCAAAAATACTGATATCTGAAACGGATTTCTTGAATTTTTGAAATCGGACTCATAACTTTTTCGCTCTCTAGAAAGATTACATAGCTTCCCTTACCTTCGGTAAGCTCGGAAGCAAAAAAATGAATTAAACTTAAATTAAATTTAAGTTTGACCCCACTTGGAATAGAAAGAGATCGCTTCTACTCACTTGACATAAAGAAGCTAAGTGACACTCAAACGAACATCCATTATTCAATAACACAGGGGAAATACTACAGTGTGCGCGTTACACCATGTGACTGTGTAAGATGAGAGTTAACTTTGACAGTCCAGAGTAGCCAACCTGTATGAGAAATAAAATAAAGCCCCTAGGCTTCTGGGTGGGGTGTCAGTGACATTTTGTTGGCCAAGTTGGCCTGACCTTCTATAGAATTCAAAATCCTGACCTCTCACTATTAACTCCCTATCCCAATTATATCAGATTTTCCCCACGCGCTGTCAAAAATCACAACTTATAATGCGCATATTATAATGTGCGTAATGTTTTTGGTTTCGAGCTTAACGTCGTTAACGAAATCTATGTGATCTTTCTGAAGAACGAAAATATTTATTTACAAAACGAAGTGACATTTTGGCATATAACAAAAATAAACAAAA
>KZ651673.1:333924-346481 GCA_001010745.2 Gerris buenoi | reverse complement strand
ATCGATTTTAATGTCTTAAAGGAACATCTATTCCAAATTTCAAGAAAAAATAAAATAAGTTTTTATTTTTTCTTTGAAAAAAAGTCCAAACTTTTTTTTTTTTTAAATTGATTAAAAAATATATATAACAAAAAAACTATACATATTTATTTTACAGACTTGGAGGAATATTCATGCCAAATTTCATGATAAACAAAAAATATTTCTAATTTTTTAAATTTTATTTTTGTTTATAAAAATTGTAAAAATTAAATTCATTAAATATAAAACTCATTCGTTATTTTTTGATTTCAAAGAACATCCATACCAAATTTGAAGAAAATCGAACAAATCGTTTGGTCGTAAGCGCGTGACAAACATTTCCAAACGAAATGCAAAACGGCCCAGTACCTGGGCAAGACCGGGGACGAAAAAGTTAAAACAGAAACCTCGCTTCGCTCGGTCAATTATATATATATATAGAAGAAGAAGAGATAGACGAGGAAAGAACATAAATAGTAACAGGAAGTAATTATTATTATGTTTAGAAGAAGGGGTTTGAAACAACAAAACAAAGTGGCAAAGTATGTAACACGTGGGGGTGTTGTGATTGAACTGAACAATTATCTGAGGAACGAGCGGGAGGTGTACATTTACAGTCTTCCAGCTCAATACTCACTAATGATCTATCACTCTGATTCCAATATCAAATTCTATTAATTAGAGTAAAATAATACTTTAGTTTCGGAAATCTTCTACTAGAGGGCGCTAGTAGCGCCAGTTTCATTTATTATTATTATTTTTTAATTAATTTCTTGTAGCTAAATTAAGCTCTTGTAGATTTTTCTATCAGCCTTGAGAGGGGCAAAGAACCAGTAATGTTTCCTTTATTTGTACATTAAACTCTACCTATATAGTACAATTGAAAGAAGCATGTAAAATTTCAACCTGATACAATCAGAAGTTTTTGTGAGTAAATGATTTATATTTTTTATTTTAATATTCAATTGGAGTAATTTACCGACGGGGTCTGGGTCTGAGAGGACAGTTCAGACGGGAAAAAATGTTATTATGGAACCCTGTTACTTGTTTTGTTTATTCTTGTTATAATGTCAAATTATTTATGTCACTTGGTTTTATAAATATCGAAAATAAATCGTAGTTAACAGTTTATACGTCTTTTATACGTCTGTGATTTTATAATTTATATTTAATGAAAAATGTAAGGAACTTCGTTCCTACCGGGTGTCCCGCGACACCACACGTATTTTATTTCTAGTTCAGTTTGAAATGAACTCTAACTTGAAATTAATCCTACGTATCTAAGTATCTTTAATAAAATAGTAGAAGGGAGTCCAAAATGCCTGAGTTTGTTCCAGTAAAGGAACAGCTCCACAGCTGTGCTCGACTTGGTGGAAGCACAGCTGTGCTCGACTTGGTGGAAGCACAGCTGTGCTCGACTTGGTGGAAGCAGAGCTGTGCTCGACTTGGTGGAAGCACAGCTGTGCTCGACTTGGCCAGAGCACTGCCGTACCCCCAGATATTAAGTAGAACAGGAGTTACTAACAATAGCTACATAAAACATGTTTTGAAAATTTTCGTAACAATAGACAGTTCCACTTTATTACTTTCTCGTATAAAGAGAAAGTATTGTGATGGCGTGAAAATTCGATTTTGATGGATTACACGTTTTACAAAAGTCCTTTAAGTTTAAAAAAGTGTTTTTTATAAATGTCTGTCTCTGCAGACGCCTGGAGCCTAAACTGCTGGGAAATTTGGCGTAAATGTTTAGAAAAATCATAACCCCGATGGGAAATCGAGAAATAAATTTTACCTCCGAATTTCGAGGTATTACCCCTTAAAAATTTCCTTAAAATGATTTCCTCGAAAACTGTTCCGAAGATTTTGATGTTCCGAAAATTCTATAATGTAGTCCATTTAAATACGAATCTTAACGATAGGTATAAGCCGTTTTCTCGAGAAAAACTGTAATCAATCTATTTTTAATGTTTTTTTCAAAAGTAAATTGCTGAAGAGAGCTGCTGCGTGGGCACATTGTAGTCATTACTTGTTATTTTAAATCTGTGCCTAATGAGATGTGCCAAGTCATCATAACAACACTGCTGCGCTGTCAAATTCTTCACCTCGTCCCTATAAATATCTACTAATGTTTTGACGATCCAAATAATAATTTGAGTTGCAGTTTTTTAGTCTTCTGAGACGCTCAGATTCATAAATATTGAAAACTGATGTCGTTTTAAATATTTATTTTATCTTAGATATTTGAGGTCAAGAGCCGCTAAATAGAACTTATCGTTCTATATATATGGTCATTCAAAAGGGACGTAATTTTTTATTAACCATTGCAATGTCCCAGTCAAAATTGATCTAAAATTCAAAATTTGTACATACATATTTATACAATCTGTAAGAATTGCTAATAGTTAAAAATTACATCGAACTAATGTCTACCTCTATACGTTCGTGGCAGTCAGTAACCCGGTTATTAAATTTTACCGATTTCCCTGCCGATTATCCGTCGAATTTTTCTGTAAAGTTTTTTTTTTTTTTTGTCAACAAGTGAGTCACTTTTTTCAAACTTCATGACCAATCTCCTTATCGTAGATTCTGCAGGGACATATCGATGTCCAAAGAACTGACAGTCACTGTTTAGAGATCCCTTTTTAAGGTTTCGTTGGTAAAACCAAAAAAAAAAAACCCCTTATAGTTTCGTTCTTGTGTCTGTCTGTCACTCTGTACGGTTCCAATAACTTTTGAACCAAAAGAGATAAAAAACATAAAACTTTCCAGTATAAAAGATCGTTTTGACGCGCACACAGGAAAAATATAGCGAACTCCAAATTATTTTGTAGGAAGGTTTTTTTTATAAAGAATAAAGTTGCCCAATACTTATTGGTTTCCATGGCACTAAATTCACAAAACGACAAATCATCATCCAATCGTTGGAATGACAGATTACAAAAATGATAATGGCATTGCTGCCAACTTCAAAACAAAACAAAAAAACTTGCGAAATTAAAAAGAGCGTCCTTTTTGAATTACTGCATATTGCATATATAGGAAGTGATATAATATTCTTTAGGTTATAACATCTCCTTAATTTTTCCCTTAAGAATTCTCAATTCTTCAAAAGTTAGTGGAAAAAACTTTATTATGATGTAGGCACATAATTACCAACTTGTTACCTAGCTGAGTTGCTACGAATTTTAACAATCCTGAATCCTGGCGTTTAGAATTTATTACAGATGTCAGTCTAAGGAAATTTGCTTATAATAGATAGTTATTTAGTTGCTAATAACTCTTACCATGAGCAACTACCTTGTTGACAGGGCTGTCCTAAGCCAATTGGCGCTCTTGGGATCTTAAAAATAGTGCGCCTCTCTTCTTAAGAAAATACAAGGAAGGCTAGTGGGAGCGGAGTGACCAAGATGCGGACAAAAGTGTTAAAGCTATAGAATGGACTACATTTTAGAAGTTTTCAATTTAAATTGTCAGCACCGTTTTCGAGAAATAATTTTATTTTCATGTTTGCTCAGAGATTTTGGAAGGTAGCTCCCCCAAATTTGAAGCTGAAATTCATTATTCAATTTCGCCTCGGGGAATGGTTTTTCTGAACATGTATGCAAAATTTCGTCAAAATGGGCCCAGTATTTTATTTTAAGCTTCATGCGTCTGCACAGACGACAGACAGTCATTTTTTAAAAACTACTTTTTTAGATTGTAGCTCCCCCAAATTTGAAGCTGAAATTCATTATTCGATTTCCCCTCGGGGTATGGTTTTTCTGAACATGTATGCAAAATTTCGTCAAAATGGGCCCAGTATTTTATTTTATTTTTCATGCGTCTGCACAGACGACAGACAGTCATTTTTTAAAAACTACTTCTTTAGATTCAGGGGACCTCAAAACATGTAAAACCATCTAAATCGAATTTTCACGCCATCGCAATACTTTTTCTTTTTATGAAAAAGTAAATATGCGCAGTGCTGACTATACTTTAGGGTGGTATGTAGATGTAGACTCAATTTTCCCGTAGTAGGTATATTTTCTTTATTTTCTATATTAAGTTTAAGTGTTTAAAATAAAGACGATCAAATTATTTTCTAAATTGTCCTTATAAATTTCACAACTCTGCTGCATTCTTTCTGATTGTGTCTTCATTTGAAAATTTTTAAACTCTATATTTTGAGTAAATGTCATCATAGACACTTTTGCCGAACGAAAGTTTATCAATAATAGCATAATATGAATATTTTATGTGGAATTCGTTATTGGCGCAAAAAAAACGTATTTTTGTCGTACTGATTTTTACTTCACCGGATGTACCTAAAGAAAAAGTATTGTTTTCACCCGAAAAATCCGAAATTGTGATTTCAACGGAACTGTGGGAATTATGCGTGACACAGCCAGACAAATTGTCTTGGAAAAACCAAAACGGATAATTTGGGTGTTTTGTCTTGGAGACCAAATTTACGGTCTTGGGTGTTTTGTCTAGAAAACGCGGCGTATTATCAGTTTTGGATGTTTTCAAGATAATTTGAGTTTTTTTGCTGGGTGTCTGTGTCACACATAACTCCCTCCTTTTAAAAGCTGGTGAGTTTGAACTTGCTGCAAATATTATTCCTTTGTTCTTCCATGTAGTTGTGCTGCCCGCGGAAAAACCACAAATTTGTGATCCATTTTGCTTAGCCAGAAAAAATTAAATCTTAAATAATTCAACAAATTAAGCCGTGTCCACACTATGTCGACCGACAATGTTGAACGACAATGTCGAACAAGTGTGGACGTGTCTTTAGATTTTTAAAAAATCGTTCAACATTGTCGGTCGACATAGTGTGCACACGGCTTTATATTACAATTTTTAACTTTTTGGTAGTATTCATACTACGGAAAGTTTAAATTTTAATTTAAATCAAATTAAAATTATTAAACACTGGGAGACAGACAGAGAAAAACAGACTCTAGCACCGGGACTTGAACCATTGACTTGTTAAACTTGTATAGAAATATTGAAAGCTTGGATTCGGGACTAGTTATCGGTTACGGCAGAGACAAATCATTCTCCTCTGTAGCTTAGTTGGAAAGAGCGCTACACACAACACTGGAACTGTAGAGGTTCGTGGTTCAAGTGCCAGCGTTGGAGTCTATTTTTCTCTGACTGTCTCCTAGTGTTAATAATAATTATAATTGAACAAATTTTAATGCTGTACTATGTTCTCAAAAATGTATACCGATGTTATTTCGTCGTAAAAGCACCGTACACGTAAAATCTTACGGTCTGACGGGTCAAAGATTTTCCTCTTATCATGAAAAATGTCTTTCTAGCTCGTTATTACTTTTGCATCCGAGCTTACCCTAGGTAACAGAAGATCTGCGATCGTTCTGAAGAACCATTTTTTATGTCTCCCTTTTTTTTAAAAAAAAAAAATTCTCAAGACCGAAATCCGTTTTAGACATCAGGGAACATTTTTGGTTCCGTGTCGGTCTGTCGCTCAATTTTTGCTTATCAGCTCTTAATTTTCTGGGCAGATCGACGCAACTTTTTTAATCACATGACCAATTTGAGCTGGCTCAGGCGCTGATTTCACCTGTTTTACATTGGAAAAAAATCAAATTGGTGGCAAGGGGAAGATTCGCAAATCACGTAGGTACGGATTCACTTAAAGGCCCCCATCAAAAATTTTGCCCGCGGGATCAAACGTTTTGCCCGTAGGAATACATACATGTACATACATACATCTACGAGCCGTTAAACGTAGTCAGCCTTCATTTTATATTTAGAAAAAAAAAATTAAGTAAATTAATTTAGATGTTTATTTAGATAAATTATTAAATCTATTTGAAGACCAATAAATAAAAACAATTTTTTAACGATTTTTGTTGGAATAAATGTGGTTTCGTGATGAGTTGTCGCCGTCGTCGGACATTACTCGAATTCGATTGTATAAATGATTTTTATTAATCATTAAGCTGCTACTGCGGTTTTCTTCACAAAAAAACTCATGAAGTTTGAGCTTTGAGACTTTTTTCTTTTTGAATCAGTGTAGAAACCTGCAAAATCAAACTCAATAATCGATTATTGTTTAATTTTTATAAAAAGCAACAAAGAATAATAAAACAAAAAGAAGAACTTAAGGAATAATTTATTATTTGGTGAATCAAGAAGTCAATATTTAAATATTAAATCTTTGATAATCAATTTAGTGATGTGCAAGTGACAGTGGCCGACTATCACGAACATTTGCTTAAATACGTCAAACATCGGCTTTGATCTTTCATAAAACATTTATCAGAGACGAGTCTGAACGAGGCCGACACGAAGGTGCCCGAACATCCACGAATATCCCCACCAACACGCTCTCTCGACCTTTCAAAACATCCTTGTACTTCTGTACCGAGTCCCGAGTACTGAGCAAATAACGTACTTGTACCAAGAGGCTGAATTAGCTGTTAGTAGTACAGAAATGAGAGAACTGGGAAGAGAACACCTCTCAGAGAACACCTCTCGGAGAACACCTCTCAGAAGTGATGTTAGTTGGAAAGAGCGCTACACACAACACTGGAACTGTAGAGGTTCGTGGTTCAAGTGCCAGCGTTGGAGTCTATTTTTCTCTGACTGTCTCCTAGTGTTAATAATAATTATAATTGAACAAATTTTAATGCTGTACTATGTTCTCAAAAATGTATACCGATGTTATTTCGTCGTAAAAGCACCGTACACGTAAAATCTTACGGTCTGACGGGTCAAAGATTTTCCTCTTATCATGAAAAATGTCTTTCTAGCTCGTTATTACTTTTGCATCCGAGCTTACCCTAGGTAACAGAAGATCTGCGATCGTTCTGAAGAACCATTTTTTATGTCTCCCTTTTTTTTTAAAAAAAAAAAAAAATTCTCAAGACAGAAATCCGTTTTAGACATCAGGGAACATTTTTGGTTCCGTGTCGGTCTGTCGCTCAATTTTTGCTTATCAGCTCTTAATTTTCTGGGCAATATATAGGTAGTGATATAATATTCTTTAGGTTATAACATCTCCTTAATTTTTCCCTTAAGAATTCTCAATTCTTCAAAAGTTAGTGGAAAAAACTTTATTATGATGTAGGCACATAATTACCAACTTGTTACCTAGCTGAGTTGCTACGAATTTTAACAATCCTGAATCCTGGCGTTTAGAATTTATTACAGATGTCAGTCTAAGGAAATTTGCTTANTCCCACCACAGGGAGAACGACAGAGTTAGAGAACATATCTTTCCCAGGACATCACTTCTGAGAGGTGTTCTCCGAGAGGTGTTCTCTGAGAGGTGTTCTCTTCCCAGTTCTCTCATTTCTGTACTACTGCTGTTGTTATCAGTATAATTAGTATTTATCTACCGTAGATAGATAAGAGTCTATCATAGAATGCTTGTTTCAAAAAAGAGACGTATACCTAGTCTCAAGTACCGACAGTATAAGTTACTTGCAAAAGTACTAGGGTTACAATTAGTAAACTTTCTCATATAAGGGCGCTTAATTTCTTGGCCCAGTGTAATTCATTCTTAAATTTAATTATTTTTAAACGTATTATTAAAATTTACCATAAAAAACCTCTCCCCGGCGGGGGATCGAACCCGGCCTCCCATCTTTCGTTTTAAAAGCTATTTTCTCAGAAACTTTTTTTCGGGAAAACTACTTATATGGCTGGAGCCGTATTAAAATGGACTAGATTTTAGACTTAATATAATCAAAATAGTCGTAACTTTCTAGAAGTAAATGTTTTTTTTTTCAGAATTTTTTGGTGGCTAGCGCCCCCCAATTTAGAGCTAAAATTAATTTTTCGATTTCCCCTCGGGATATGCTTTTTTATTTGGACCTATGTGTCAAATTTAATTGAAATCGGTTATCTAGCAAAGAGGGTTAACAATTGATTACAAAATACATTTATATCTCACGTACCTAGAAGTGGAGTTAAATAAAAACGTGTAGAAATCAAATAATGTAGGATTAAGGAGTTGTAGAATGAGACAGTAATAATTGAAAATTACGGAGCGTGTTGAAGTAAACAATCAATTTGATGTAGTTAAGTTACATATTATAAAATAGCGCCACGATAATCCCAGGATACCAGCTAAGGGTAATAAAAAGTAAAACGGAAATTAGGAAGAAAACAAAGATACATGTTTTAATATATTTACGCAACAAGGGAGAGAAGTATGTTTTCCTGCTCGAGGTTAAGTTTTATCCCGAGGCACCGCCGAAGGAAAAAACTTCATTAGCTCTCGAGCCTTTATGACCGAGGGAGATAATTCCGAGAGCAGAAATACTTCGATCCATGCGTATTAAATTTTATCTACGACTAATTTCCATGGCTAACCTATTGTAACCTTCCCGAAAAATTAGCTAAGCAGTTAAAAAACTTTACTACCAACATAATATGAACTTAAAAAAATATCTTTTAAGTTGGTATGATTTGTTTTTTCACTCCCATGGGAGAGAAGTAACGCTTTCCGCCCTATTATTAGCAATGTTAAGTCCACTTACAGTGCAAGTCGTAGATAAAAACATTTTATGTACCTTTCACGTACGTATGCGAATCGAAGGCACTATAAAAAAACATGATACAGAGACAGAGGTGAGATACTTCAGAAGAGCTGCTGATATAAATCTGAGACAGAATCAGAAACACCACCATGAGGCTAGGTTTGTAAATACAGCCCATTCTATGCTGAGTGAAAAATGCCCAGCTCCGTAGGTTTGGGCACTTCAAAGAATGGACAAGGAGAGATAGTGGTGAAGGAAGAAGACCCAGGGGAATAAGAAAGACGATTTGGATAGTTAATGGATTACACCACATCCACCCTGGTAGATCGAGCAAGGACCAAACCGATAAATTTGTTACTCCTTTTGGTCATCAGTCATCACCAGATACCTTCAAATTTTTGCCATGGCGCCATAGTAGTAGTAGTAGTAGTAGCCATGGCGCCATACTAAAATGCCACATTTTGCCCATTTTTCGGTAAAAAGCCATAAACATTTTGCCAATTTTTGGTAAAATGCCACACTTTTTGCCACATTTTGCCAAATTTAAAATGCATATTTTGCGTATTTCGGGCATTATTGCATATTTCCAGCATAAGTGCATGTGCATAGTACATTGTATTCCATATTTTCGCATAAATATTCTACTTTTTTGTTTGAAATTTCTACCAAGGAGCATATTTTATATGATTTTTCGATTCAAACATATAATATTATCTAGGTACCAAAACCTTTTAAGGATTAGAAGACATTCACTGTCTAACGGTGCAAGTAAACCCCCTGTCCTATAAGCTTCTGCAAGGACAGGGGGATTACCAGTCCCTACTGGTTGGTACCCTAAGCAGGCTTGTTTTCTTGTTTTTCGACTTAATCCCGGTCAAAGCTACCGCTGACGATTCATAGAGTGCTGCCCTTATTATCGGATTAAAATGGCTTCGTTACCCAAATGAATGCACAACACGTGCATTAGTGTATTACATTGTCATAAAGGGCTTCGAAGAATCAAGCAAAGAGTGCCCTTAACATCAGCCAAGTCAGTCAGTAGATTGGCATTTATTAAAGCTAATCTTGGGTTCTTTCCAAATATTATTGAAAAACTGGAGACTCAAAGTTAAGGGCTAACGAAAGCTGTATCTCTCCTTGATGAACTTAGAGAGAGGAGTAAAGGTTGCCGGGTCTTACTAGTAGTACTACTACTACTACTAGTCTTAATAGTAGAGTAGGCGTCGGCTCCCGAAATTGAGGCTGTTCTCCACCGTAATCCGGGCTGGACCACTGTGGAGAATGTCACCCGAATCCTGGAAGGGCGGTGTAGTGTAGAGATGAAATAGATAATCTGACCCCAGCTGACGTCGCTGCCCTAAAATATGTTTCAGTAGTGTGCTAAAATGTGTTTCACATTTAAAAATGATTCTTTCCGAACTCTACTCATCACTGGTCAATGTGGGTCATTGTCATTATCATTATAGGTTATTGTAAATTGTAATAAAGTAGTTAATATGACTCAAGTTGCACGATTGTATCTCCCTTTTACAATGGAATTTGAGGGGGGGGGGGGGAAGTTGAAAAATAAATGCCACATTAGCTAAAATAAATGCCACATTTGGCCAAAATAAGTGCCATATTTCCACACTTTATAGTGCCACATTTCGTAAAAGTAAATGCTACATTTTGAAGGTCTCTGGTCATCACTCATCACATTCTACATCAAGCGGTTGAAGAGAACCCGACTAAGGCCTCAGGTACGTTACGACTGGTGGGCGGCAGAGTGTGAGAGCGGTAAGCAGCGCTGAATACGATAAGAGCGAAAATAATAGGCTGAAAAGTCTGAGCGGTGGGCGAATATTAATGTCTAGAGTATAAGCGGTGAGCGCTAAGCGGCAAGATTTTTTGCTCAGACGCTCGAGCTTGTCTAGCCGGCTGTCCTCTACATCCATCGGACTGTAAACAAAAACTTCGAGAGGTACCCCTCGTATCGTACACGAGGCCTTAATATGAGTAGTATAAAATTGCGATTCAGAAGGTAATGTTATGTTTGGTTACTAACCGTGATTTTGGCTCGGTAGATGCGGTCGCACGAAATCCCGATCGACCACTTTAAATTAACGGACGATGCACGATCGCGGAATTTAGTTTTTTATATCTATTAGGTAAATTGCTGAAAGATCATGTTAAAATATTAAGAAATAACCCAATGGTATGTGTTGTGTGTTTAGACCTGTACCAGATCACAATGGCCTACGCATACTGGAAGTCCGGGAGGATCAGGGACCAGGCAGTCTTCGACTTGTTCTTCAGGGCTAACCCCTTCGGTGGAGAGTTTACCATATTCGCCGGCCTCGGCGAGTGCCTTAAATATATCGACAAATTCCACTTCTCCGAAAGCGGTAAAACTTTAATCGCAGTTCATTGAGATTTAAATTAGTTTTCTTCATCACATTATCAAAGGAGAATGATATAAGTTAGAATTAAGTGTTTAAGATAAGTGATCGTAATGAAGTGAATTTCCCGTTGTTTTTCAGATATTACTTACTTGAAGAAAACTCTGCCGCCGACGATCGAGGAGGAGTTTTACCTGTTCCTTCAGGACCTGACTACAGATGACGTCACCGTCTATGCTGTAGAGGAGGGCTCTGTCTCCTTTCCCAGGTGTGTAAAAACTTCCTCTAAATATCCCTAACTAGATATAGATCTATTACAAGTGTTTATAACTTAGTTCTTAATCTTAATAACATCGCTATATTCAAGGATTTCTTTGTCTTCCGTTGGTGACCGTGTCGTGTTGGATGGTTTTTGCGACATTTCGCCTCCTTTGCTGGATTATTCTTCAGAAATGTACAATGTACAATTGATTTAAGAGAGGCAGCTTGATGGTTGATGATCTCTCTCTCTCTCTCTCTCTCTCCCTCTCTCTCTCTCTCTCTCTCTCTCTCTCTCTCTCTCTTTCTCTCTCTTAAGGCCGGTCCAGTCGTTACGTCTTGCACAACCATTTGTTTGCGCAGTAATGAAGTAGGTTTCGCGCAATGAAAACTGCAATTTTTAGAGCGTCTACATTTTGCACAGATATCTGTATATTTCACACAGTTTTAGTGGCATCGTCATGGAGGAGGCACTACTCTGGTCAATTTTGACTTGCTGTCTTGTTTAGTGACAAACACATACAAAGAAACTGTGTAACAAAATGAATCGGAAAACGGAGATACCGTCTACATGTGCCGACTTGTCCGCACAGTTCAAGGGTATCTATGCTCTCTAGCTCAGTTATAGCTGCAACTGTATCATATTCGTGCCGGTTTCAAAACTGCGCACGTTTCCTATCCTACACGCAACGTTTTACCTGCAACGTGTTGAACTGTGCAGACAAAAGGTTGTGCAAAACGTAGCGTCTGGACCGGCCTTTAGATCATCATGTACATCCCTGAATTTGCTTCTAGCATAGGAAACACCTTTAGTGATGTACATGTTGAATGAAGGGAGACAGCGTGGACTAGGGTTGATCTCTCTCTCTCTCTTAGATCAACATATACTATACATCCCTGAAGATGGCTCCATCAAAGGTAGTGAAACGTCAGAAAACCCTCCCAACTCCCAACGTGAAGTGGTAACCACCAGAACACCTATGAATCCGTATGGCGAAAGTAGCCCACAGATGGTCCTGGTCCTTTATTGATTTTAACCGTCTTCACTTTTTTTAAAATTTTTCTTAAATCGATGCTTTTATTCATTAATCAAAACAATTTTTTGTCGGATTTAAAATAAAACGCAAGGGAAAATTTAATTAAATGAGACAATAATGGTTTGTAATAGTACATTACGCGTCGAGTGTGGAAAGTAGCATATTGCATGCGAGTGTGGTGTTTACACCCGAGCGACAGCGAGGGTAAAACCACACGAGCAATGCAAAATGCCGTTTTCGCACGAGTTGCGTACCGTACTTTATCTACGCTTGTTAGATTTTAATAATAAATGCAGAAAAAAATAATAAACTTCCTGTATGTAAGCTCGTATTTCTCTTTTGATAATTTGATAAAGATGACATCAATT
>KZ651673.1:301133-313149 GCA_001010745.2 Gerris buenoi | reverse complement strand
TTGTAGCCCACCCTTAACTTCGTTTTCCCCATTAATTTGTTTTTTTATAGTTGATGTGAAAGAAGCTTCAGCACGAAGTTTATATATATATATATAAATGTTATACAACACGCGATGGTTAAATAACTGGTTAAAAATGATGTGAGGTGAATGAAACTCGCTTGGAGCTCCCATGAACTTTTTCGATTCCTAGTTCTGCCGGTGCTTTCGATGTATCGACTTTTTCTTATATGCTAGGTTATAAGCACCCAGGAGAACGGGTTAGAGGTGTTAATCAGCTGAAAAATATCGACAATATTTTCACAAATTTATGATTTTCCTAAGTTTAAGGACTGATTGTTGTACTAAATTACAACTTACCAGTGTAAAAACTGTGCGAGTTTTGCTTGATAAATACACTGCCAATATTACCATCAACGATTTATTACTTTATTTTTTGTTTATTGTGACCAGTAAAGAAAACAGTTATTTTCAATTTATCCTAAGAAAAAATAAACATAACAATATACACTCTATAACAATTATTAATCTACTATAAAAGAGCTTTTTAACAATGTACATCATTATTTAAAATATTAATTTTGAAAATTGTACCCCTGTACCCTTGGGTTCAATAATTATATTGAAATAAACAAACAATCTAATAAGGCATAAAATAAGCTAATAAAGAAAAAAAAACCACTTACAAAATTATGAAAAATTTATTTAACCTCTTTTACCTGCAAAAAACCAACAAATTGGTACAAAAGTACGGGTAATTTTTTATAAAAATAAACAAATAAAACCGCTTTAATGTACAAATCAAGGCCTTTCAAATGATATACGACACAATACTGAAATCGAAAAAAGTGGTCACGTGACCACGGCACTCAGGAAAAAGTTTACTCTCAATTTCTCAGGTAATATGACGAATTAAAAACATATCAAACACTTAATTTAAAGGGCATTAGTGACAGATTAAAGCCCAAAAATCAGAATTAAAATCGGTCAACAATTGCCAAAGATATGAGAGCTTAAAGGCAAAAATTGAAAAAATTAAAACCAAAATTGCCCCATTTAGGGTACAACCGATAGAGATACGACAAAATGTCCTATGACCAAAATTGTAGATCATTAAAAATCAGACCCGGTTTGTGCAACCAGTTTTTCAATTAGACAAAGCGTTAATTTTTAAAAAATTTCAACACAGCTACGACCGTTTTTCTTATTTTAAGGGGTGTCGCTGTAGGTTTTACTAAAAAATTGTATTTGAAAAAAATGTTCGTCTCATTGAATAGAATAGAGAATAGATATGGTTTGATTTTTTTCCCGACCGAAAATTCCAATTTTAAGTTTATGTTTACGCGAGCGGTGCGCGTGAACGCTTGAACGGATAACGTTGTCCAACGAACTCGTCCTGAGCATTAGCAAAATGAACTTGAATACCAAATTTCATCAAAATCGGTCAAGAATTACTCAAGTTATCGTCGCACGTTTCATAACTCACGGACACACAGACCGACAGACAGACAGACACGGAACCAAAAATGTTCCCTGATGTCTGAAACGGATTTCTGTCTTGGAATCTTTAAAATCGGAGGCATAAAACTTTTTTGTTCAAGTTTTCAATAAATATTCTGAATTTATTAATCACATTATTAAGTTTTTATGTAATTTATAATTTTTAATTATGTCTTTAAAGCTTCTAGTAACATAAACTTACCGGTGATAACAGTGTGATAAGAGACTGACAATCTGTCACTCTCTCGAAATTTTAATTTTTATCTGTGATATTCTTTTTAAAACGTATAATGTTACCCACTGTTCTTTTTGTTTTTAATTCTATGTTAGTATTGTTATTAAGTGTTGTTATCCTATTTATGACGAATCAGTGGAAGTGTTAGACGACGGAACTGTATAGTTCCTATTTACATATTTTAACTTATTATAAAATGACTTCACTGACTCAAGTGCAAACCGGAAGGTATTTATAAGTAACATCTAGTCAATACTGTTTGTTTTCTTCAGTGTTTACCACACTTATATTGTAGTTAATAACAAATATATGATTTTAGGCTTGAAAATGGCCGGCTAGGCCGAAACGTTGCCGTAATCAGAGAGTTGTAGTCGCTTTCTTACTACCCTAAATTGGATCCTCTACTTAGAAATAAAATTATTTTCTTGTGTTTTTGAATAACTTTAAAACTTCAGTGTGTCCCTCTTTTTTTAATATAGCCGAAATATAGCCAGTTTTTAAAAACAATTTAGTTGTTTTTATAATATTCAACCCTCTACGACCCACAATAAAAAGAAGACTAAAATTATTTTCTTTATTCTTTGCTATTCTAGAGACTTTAGTTAAAAAATGCTACAATAGTTGCCGCCAAAACAAACGTTTAAATGGCCGCCATCTTGTAACTTGACATTTGTCAACTGTCAATTCTCCGCGCGCTAATATATGACGTCCAGCGCAAACAGTGCTGTGAATAGCGATGTCTCTGTCAAGCCCACTCTTTGCTTTGCCGAGCCTTTATAGTCCAGGAGATAGTGTGCAACAAAGTGTCTGACTAACATCAACCTAGAATTTGGTGTATAATATAATCTTTTAGTGCCTTTTAAGAATATGTGGTCGGCTAGCTTCGTCTGCAGGACGTAACTTGGCAATAGGCATTTGAGAAAAAAAAACAAAACCTGGAGAGCGGTCATGTCCCTCCCGGTGGTCAATGTGATTTTTATGATCCTGAGTACAAAATAGTCAGCAGACTAAAAATAAAGTTGTTGGTAGTTCATCACTTAATATTAGGTGACCTCTATGATTTGACTAGCTAACCTATTATAAGTGACAAACGACCATTAACTTGATTTTTGGTCTAATAACTACGATCATGAAAATCACAATGTCCACCAAAAAGGACAGGACATGCCTGCTCTCCGGTTTGTTTTTTTCAAATGCCTATATTGCCAAGCTATGTCCCGCAGACGAACTTAGCCCACCACGTATTCTTAAAAGGCGCCAAAAGATTGACTTGTACCCAAAATTCTAGCTTGATGATAGCCAGACACTTTTTTGCACGCTATCTGCCCTGGACTATTAAAATTATTATAGTTTTAACTAAATAACCTGAAAACGTAAATTTGTTCTGCTGCTTTTTTGTGTATAGAGACAGTTATTATAATAATAGTTAATAAAACAAAAATTATATAAATAAAACAATCAAAATTACATTTTATTATTTTTTTTAAATAAAAAGTTGGACAATTGTCTAAATTGAATCTGGTGGAGGTTTAAATCCCTGTAAATTACCTGAGAATAATTTGCTTTTTAATGGATTTTCTCGAGGAAGGTTGTGATTATTTATAATATAGGAAGGAGGATTAAGTGAACAAAACTATTTGTAGACCTAGATGACACGGATGTGCGTGTTGTCATGTTGGCGGAACTGAATAAATCACGACACTGTCTCTTTCTTGGTAAATATTAATTTGGCGATACAATTACTTTGTTGAAGCCAAGCACGCAAATACTTGAAACTTATTACTTTTGAATTATTCTAATTACCCTAGAGTTCGGTAATTGTTAGCTTACCTCTGCAGCAGGTTTTTTTACTTTAAAAAAAAAATTCTCACAAACTCGTAAAAAGTGGTCCGAAATAACTCAGACAAACCTTTCCGCCCTCGCCTGCGGCTTGTGCGTAAATATTTATCTCGAGTGCAGCAAAGTGCCACTTTGCGCACTAGTTACACAAATAGCTTTTACATTCACGACGGTGACGGGAATTTTCCACCCTGTTTGTAATGTTTAAATTTCTTTGAGGGGTATGGTAAATTCTCCGCCTCGGAAAAATCCGCCGTGTACGCCAATGGAAAGCGAACGCAAGAATTGCTGAATAACCATGGTGGCTTTAAAACCGCCATATCTTGTGTGGAAACCGCCTGCGGGATAGAACACGCAAAGATATAGGAGCGTTTTCACGAGCGGTTTTTTAGCCGCCTCTATTCAGAAAAGCTGCATCTAGTTTTGATTTTTTTCGTGGTAATTTGTTGTTTATGAATAAAGCTTTTAAATGAAATACTATTTGTATTTGTGATAAGGTGTTTGCTTTCTCCTTATCTCTGATATTAACTCCACTCGTCTACTCTATGAGTATTATAACAATAATTTGTTTCCAAATAAATATATCGTTATCAAATATACTATAATTTTTATTCTTAAAATTTTCTCAACATTTAGCTTATTTATTTTTGTTATTATTATTTATTTTTTTACTTCATATTTTCTTTCTTCCGTGGAAAAGGCAGTAGACACTGACCGACTGCTGCAGTGTGGGGTGGCTGTAGCCGCTCGTTCGCTCACCCGACATTCGAAACGGTTAAACAGCCGCTGCCGGCCAAGCGACCGCGCGGTCGAAAAAGCGCTCTTGTGAACGCGGCCGTAAGAGCAGATATTTTTGAGAATGAAAAATCAATTTTCGTGTGGAACTAAAAAATGGTTTTATAGATTCTTAGATCTTAGATCTTTGTTTATTTATATATTACTTCCGAGCTTACCGAAGGTAACGGAAGCATTGTGTTCACTTTTGGGAACGAGGAAGTTTTATGCCTCCGATTTTAAAAATTCCAAGACAGAAATCCGTTTTAAGACATCAGGGATCATTTTTGGTCTCTGCCTGTCTGTATGCCTGTCTGTCGGTCTGTGGTCTGTGTGTCCGCGAAATTCGAAACGTCCAACGATAACTTGAGTAATTCTTGACCGAATTTAATAAAATTTGGTAGACTTGTTCATTTTACCAATCCCCAGGACGAGTTCGTTGGACAACGTTATCCGTCCAAGCGTTCACAAGTAACGCTCACGTAAACGTGAACTTTAAATTTAAAATAGGAATTTTAGGCCGGGGAAAAATCAGACTTCATCTATTCAATGAGACACAAACATTTTTTTAAAATACAATTTTTTAGTAAAACCAACAGGTTGTTTTTTAGTACAACCTCACAGCGACCGCTATGAGGTTGTAAAGATCGCTAAAACTATAAATAGTTTTTAGGCAATAAACATTATAACAATAAGTAATATAACAATAATGTTAATGTTAATATAACAATAAAGTGTTTATAACATGACAAGATGCGAGGAAGCTATGTGCCACACTAATTAGCAGTCTATTTAGAAATGTATTGATATAGTTATTAGTCAACACTTATGATTAATGCAGAAGATGCAAAAAGATATTGTGTTTATAAAATTAGAAATAAAGTAAAATACCTAATTATATTTTATTATTTAAAAATATAGTTTCCTAGAAGTAGAAAGTTTCTACTTAAGACACTTTATGAATGTTCTTCCTCGAGGGCGTAGTTGGAATGTTCTGCCTCAGGCAGTGAAATCATTTCGTCACAGCCATTGAAATGTCTCCCATATTCACCGCGGTAGTATATTTTTGTGCAACATTTCAACATTTACGTTAAGTTTATCTATATATAGATATAAAATTATAGTTTTGTCTGTAGCTTGATTAGAATTGCAGACTTTTTCATTTCATATATTCCGAAAATCGAATCCGGCCTTAACCTTTTTCGTATATATTTGTATGTATGTATGTGTTTCTGTCGCCTCCAATCCGACTTAATCCGCGCAAAACCGGCTAAATGTATTAACTTTTTTGCAGAGGTTTGGCTCCAACATGTTGTAAAAATCTTGACTATAGAACAAAACTTATTAATAATTTTATAAAAATAACCAAAAATTACGCATAACCCCCATAGTTTTTAATCTAGAGTTGAAACTTGCTACGAAAATCAGTCCTTTATATGGAGTTGTGCCGCCCGGAAAATCATAAATTTGTGATGTCATTAACCCATTTTGCTGATCTAGTAAAATTTGAAAAATTCGTAAAAATGTGTAACATTTCCGCTGAAATTTACGCCAATTATACTTCTTTATAAGATAAATCATTTATGCTGAATTTCGTTTTAATACCTGCCGCCATTCTGAAAATATCTACGTTTGAACTTTGAAACTTAAACGCAAAAATAATTTCGGAACTATTTTGCTGATTGAGGTGAAAACCACACCTATTATACATCTCTATAATATAAATTTCAACTAAATATCTGTCATCATTTCGGTATAATTTGGTAAGGAAATGTCCCAAGATGTGTGATGTGTTGGAATTATTTATAATGTTATAGTACGAAAACGCTTGAGGCGTAGATTAGGAATATTTATGTTGTTTGTTTTTAAATTGGAAATTTATTGTGCCCAATAATGAAACAAAGGATATTTTGCATGTATTAAATGACCTCTTAACTATGATTCACAGGCAGTGGCGTAACTATGGGCCCGCGGCCCGCATTGCGGGCGGGCCCTATGTGCCAGGAGGCTCCAAACCAAATCAACGTCGAGGGGCCCCCAGTTCTAAACGCAAGTGTTTTTTTTTTTTTCTTTGGACAGGGGCCCCCAAAAAAAGTTCTTGCGGAGGGCTCCCAAAAAAGTTCATGCGCTGCCCCCAATGTCTTAGCTATACGCCACTGTTCACGGGGTATTTTAATCTCTATAATGGAATGAATGATGGATGGTGGATAGAATACTAAGTCCTGATTCCTTTTCTTACAAGACTTGGGAAACGAAACTTTTAATGTGTTCGTTTTGTCACTTGGTAGGTACTACATGATAATAGGAAATATAGCCACTGATTCCTAGCATGAGCCCCGCGTGTGGTGAAACCTAGTTTTATATAAATACTGTTCCAAAACAGGTTTATTTAAACTTTAGACGTGTCCATCGCTCGACACATCTATTTTCCTTGTTAACCTGACTGTATACAGTTTTGTTGCACTTTTCCGAAGAAACTTGGAACTTAAAAATTTAGATTTTTTTCCAGTTTTATCGGGGTAGCCACTGATATCATGAGAGGCTCCTAAGATTCCATTAAATTGACGCTGAATTACATCTTGTACATCTGAAGTATATCTTTTTAAGTACAGCTATGCAACGTATTTGTGTTCAAGTCTGTATACAAAATGAAAAATTATCATACAATGTAATCGCTCCTTACCAATCATTACGCCCGGGTATAGATAAAGAATTGTCAAACTGGTACTTGATTACAGCTGCTATATTCTTCCCCTAGTTAAGTACCTGGTACTCTCCGTACCCGGGACTCGGTACAACGCTGTTTTGAAATGTTGAGAGATCGTATTGGTGGGGATGTTGGATGTTGGGGCGCCTTCGTGTCGGCCCCGTTCACCGATGAATGTTTTATGAAACATCAAAGCCTATATATGATGTATTTAAGCAATATTCCGTGATTTTCGAGGCTGTCACTTGCTTAGTCACAAAGACTAGGTCAATTTATTATTAAAAGATCTTCGTTTGTACTCTTCGCTACTTTTAAACGATTTTTACTAATTTATTAAATGCGAAACGATTTTACGTTGTTTTGATTTGATTTAAATAAATAACTTCTCCGATTGTCTTATTCTCCATGCACAAAGATAGTCAATAAGCAAAGAAAATCTTTAGATCGGAGAAATAACTAGACTTTACTTCGTATTTCTAAAAACAGACTTAAGAATCGGCTGACATAATTATCTATGCTCAAGGTAATAAGCAAAGAAAATCTTCAGATCGGAGAAATAACAAGACTTAACTTCGTATTTCTAAAAACAGACATAATAATCACTTGACATCATTATCCATGCTCAAAGATAGTCAATAAGCAAAGAAAATCTTAACAGATCGGAGAAATCTAAAACAGACGTAAGAATCAGCTGACAGCTGACATAATTAACAATCTTCAATGTTTAAGTATTTCTCATTATGTGGGTATAAAATATTGATAAGAACAGCAAGACGTCACCGGGTCAAAGGTTGATGTTGAGAGATTAATTGCCAACAGAACAGAGAAAGAGGTGAGTGCTGATGGCACAAACTTGGCAAATTTATTTGAATCTCTTACACAAAATTATACTCTGGAATGCTAGTGTGAATGGTGCCTAAGAGTATCTAAATGTGTGCTATTACCAGAGGCGAAAAAAGTCATAGTCATATGATTTTGTCATAAAATAGCCATTTTATGCATAAGCGTCATAAAATGGGGTTTCTTGGAATAAACATCATAGAATGGCCTTTTTTGCCAAATTTTTAGCAACATTTTTTTTTTTTTTTGTTAAAGAAAATTTTTAAATTGTAATTTCGTGTTCCGGTTCCTGGTAAAAGTGCAGTTCCTACAGAAAACCCTTACACCAGCTTTGTGGAATGCCTGGGCTCTTAATTACCTGACCTCTTTCGGACTTTACTAATGCCCTTATACATACCTACAACCAGTGAGGCACCGACGGTCATCCCTAATTCCAAATTAGGATAAACTCCTTCTTGAAACAACTTCTCCTATTAGAATCCAGGAAGTTCAAGATTGTCCAATCAGCCAGTTGTAAACCCATTGGGTTGGGTATTCTCCTGATTGGCTGTGATGTCTCCTGATTTGGCACGTGGTGTGATCAAAAAGTATCTGACCTTAATTATTATTGGTCAAACAAAGAAAGCTGTGATGGTGAAGGCTTGGTGTACGGTTGCTGGTATGCTTAGTAAGAATGCTTAGTTTTTTGTATGTCTGCAAGTCAGTCGACGGTAAGCCGGTGCAAGTGAGTGTTGTCACATTTATCTTTCTGAGCAGCGCTACTGCATCAAATTTTGTTTTTTTTAAGCTTGGCGATTCTCAAATGGGAACAATCTGCAAGATTTAACTAGTGTTTGGGAACGACACACTCGCACCACACACCACTTCAAAGATACCCGCTTATCCATGGAGGAGTGAAGTATGGTCTGGCAGCATCCCGAAATGAGGCCGTTATTGAACAAGTAAGGAACATTGAAATGCAGGATCGCCAAATGACTATCAGAAAACTTGTCGTCGAGGTGAACATTAGTGTTGAGTCCATTCAATCCATTTTGACTGACGACTTGGTCCTCAGGAGGGTCTCAGCAAAGTTTGGGCCAAAATTGCTAACCATTGAGTGGCTATCTTTGAAGCGGGTGCACCACTCCCATATTTTTGTGGTGCTCATCGCTTCGTTTCCAAACACTTGTTAAATCTTGCGGATTGTTTCTATTTGAGAATGGCCAAGCTTAAAACAAAATTTATGCAGTAGCGCTACTCGACTTTTCTGTCATTTTGTCAGAAAGAAAAATGCGAAGACAATCACTGACTCACTTATTTATAGCTTACCGCCGACTGACTAGTGTTGTAGACGTACAAAAAAATGAGCATTCTCACTAGGCATGCCTGCAACTGTACACCAAGCCTCGCACTCTCAGCTTTCTTTGTTTGGCCAATAAAAATTAAGGTCGGATACTTCTTGATCACACCACGTATTCATGGTAAGGGAGTAGAATGTTTATTGATTGATTGATTGATTTTGATTGATCAAAATTGCACATTTGTTACTCGTGTAACTAGTTTCTTGATTGATTAATAACTTATTACTGACCGACATGGTGTGTTTGTTTGTTTTCAGTTTGATGTCTACGAATGCGGCGAGGTACAGGATAGCTGCAGGTAAACACGTGAAACTTCTCGAGTTTGGACTTAGACGAGCTCAAGGCCCTGACGGAGGACTTTCCGCCTCTAAGTATTCATATGTAGGTAAGATTACTTCCTATCACACCTTTACATTACAACATGTTCAGTCCCAAACAGGATTCATATGCTACAGATTCCCTCCAATACTTTCCTCTCTACATTCTGACGATTTCCCTCTATCAACACATACTTCCTTTCTTTCCCTATATCCTTCTCTAAGTAATTTCCTCTAACCTCACATCCTAAATTGTTCCCCCTTTCATCGTATTTCTAGCGGATTTCTTGTTAGCACAATAGCGCTCCAACGAATTGACATTCGAAATGAAAATTGCACCGAAAAATCCAGCTCATTGAGACGATGATCCCTCTTGAAAATGGAATATTTATGACGTCATTAACCCCTCCTAATGAGTCAGCAAATATTTTAAAAAATGCAAAAAAACAAATGAGGTATCGCTTCTCTAACCTCACATCCTAAATTGTTCCCCCTTCATCGTGCTTTTTAAGAGAGTCAAATTCCTCCCCTTAAAAAGAAGATAAATAAGTTAAGAACTTAAAACTTACTGCGGGAGGACCAGCTTGAGCAGGTACCAAGAATTTAATACCTTGAAGTCAGTGGCGTAGCTAGGCCAGTGGGGGCCCGCCCGCAATGCAGGCCCGTGCGGGCCCATAGTTACACCACTGGTTGCACACAGTGACGTAGCTAGGCCAGTGGGAGCCCTCCCGCAATGCATGCCCGTGCGGGCCCATAGTTACACCACTGGTTGCTCACAGTGGCGTAGCTAGGCCAGTGAGGCCCGCCCGCAATGCAGGCCCGTGCGGGCCCATAGTTACGCCACTGGTTGCTCACAGTGGCGTAGCTAGGCCAGTGAGGCCCGCCCGCAATGCAGGCCCGTGCGGGCCCATAGTTACGCCACTGGTTGCTCACAGTGGCGTAGCTAGGCCAGTGGGGGCCCGCCCGCAATGCAGGCCCGTGCGGGCCCATAGTTACACCACTGGTTGCTCACAGTGGCGTAGCTAGGCCAGTGAGGCCCGCCCGCAATGCAGGCCCGTGCGGGCCCATAGTTACACCACTGGTTGCACACAGTGGCGTAGCTAGGCCAGTGGGAGCCCTCCCGCAATGCATGCCCGTGCGGGCCCATAGTTACACCACTGGTTGCTCACAGTGGCGTAGCTAGGCCAGTGGGGGCTCGCCCGCAATGCAGGCCCGTGCGGGCCCATAGTTACGCCACTGGTTGCTCACAGTGGCGTAGCTAGGCCAGTGGGGGCCCTCCCGCAATGCAGGCCTGCTTGAAGTCGTGTTTAGTTGTGATGGAAAGCTAAAGGAAGAACTAGAAACCAAATAGGTTATTCTTTAGATTGTTACTCTCCTAGGTTGTTTTAGAATAAAAAAGACTGACTGACTAAATAACTATTCAGAAAAAGGGATGTTTAGTCCAATGTACTTTGGGACAAAGGCATATCACACTTCAGATTTAATAAGGGGAGTAACAGTCTAAAGAAGAACATTCTGTTCACCTTCTTTAGATTTTTACTCCCCTCTGTTCTTTTTTTTTAAGGGGAGTAACAATCTAAAGAAGTGCCAACCAATATAGCTGCTACAAGCAGATTCTTCCAAACTATGAATAGAGGTTTTATCAGCAAAGCTGTCTGTACGAAAACCAAGTTGCTTTAAGACTGTATAAATTCCAACACTGACCTACAATTGCAAATTTTGGGCTATGGCAAAAAATAACAGTGGTATTCAAGCCACGGTAATGAGAAACCTAGATAATAAAGATAAGATAAGGAATTCCACCATAAGACTTGGACCGGAAATACAAGGAGTGCCTGCATTGCATGTTTAGTTATCCGACACTGTCCTTTCCTTCATTCTTACCATCACACTTTCCATTCATTCCTCACACTTTCCCTTCCTTTCTCTCACTTTCCCTTAATCCTTTACCTACACACTGTTACCTTCATTATTTCCATGGAAAGCCTCTTTTCAGACTTATAGTACAAATTATACTCTACTTTCCCTTTATTGGAAAATATAATATGTTTAATTTTTTTTAATAACATTTAACTGGTGTGTAAATATTTGGCTCTTAAAGTTAGTGTGTATAAAACTTACTAGAGTAATTTAAAATTCTTCTCAATTATTTAATTATGTATAACTTCACAAAAACTATCTGATTTTACTGATATTTTGTGGTAATCAAATATTATGATAATTAATTCACACTAGAATAAAACACATAGTTTCATTAATCTTAAATTAATTATTTTTATATATTTTAAAACAACTTAGTGTTTTATTTAATTGTGTATTATTTATCCTTATCTTAAATAAATGATTAAACAGCCTGTTGTGTGTGTTGTGTTTTATTTAAGTGTCTATTAACTATTATTATCTTAAATTAATGTTTAAGTGTGTATTATTTGTGTTATTATTATAATAAATATATTATAAACAA
>KZ651673.1:277337-295431 GCA_001010745.2 Gerris buenoi | reverse complement strand
CCCTTGCTTTGTAGGCCAATTGTGCAAATTTTCATCAAGATCTGACTACAACTGTAGATTTTTATAAAGTACATACATTCGTTAACTTTTATATATATATGGCCGCCATCTTGATTCAAAATGCCCGATTGGTATACCATTTATCTAAAGTTACTAATTTCATAAAAAGGAGCTAACTTCTTAATTTCAAGGTTCTAGTGCAATTAGTTCCGGAGATATTGGTTTGTAGAATTTTGTGTATAAATGGCCGCCATCTTGAATCAAGATGGCGGATTTTAAAAACATTTCTTAGCGAGCACCTAGGAGGTAAGAGGAACACACCTACAAAATTTCATGGTCGTAGGTCCAGTTGTTTCAGAGATATCGTGATGTGTCAGTGAGTCAGTCAGTCAGTCAGTGGAGTGGTATTTGGATTTTATATATAGATACGTGAAGAGGCTAAACTATTAGGACGCTATCAATGAACTTTCGCTTAAATGTTTAGAAAAATCATACCCTCTAACGAAATTAACAAATATAGGGTCTTCTAAAAGCCCTAAAAAACATTTAAGATGAATTATTTTTTATAAACGTTCGAACGATTTTGATTTTAACAATATTATAAAATGTATATACAAAACGATTTAAGTTATTTCTCGAAAAAAAACTTTCTTCCAATAATGATTTGATTCCTAGATATTAATTAAAAATAAATCTGATACAGCTTAAAATCATAAACGAAGTATTAACAACCACCTGTAGTACACTCTTTATGTAGTTTTTTTTTTAATAAATTAACTTAAAATTAAAATCTTTCTATATTTTTTTCTCCCTTCTGGTGGTAAAATCTTGTGCACACCTCAAGAGTAAAAATCACTTGCACCCTCACGATAATTAACTCCCTCGGCTCCGCCTCGGGAGTGAACGTTATGATTCCCTCGGCTTCGCCTCAGGAACCAACTTCATCGCTCAGGGTGCAATCACTTACTTTACTCCCTTGGTGCGTAAAAAACTATTTTGAACTGTTTTAAGTACAATGGTTGTTGAAATACAAATCACAAAAATATGCGTGCTTTAAGATACTGTATTCAATGTCCTTAGGCATATATTTAAATGTTATTGGTGGGTTTCTAAAATACTCATAAAACTTTTTTTGAATTCCTTGAAAGGTCTTTGAAAAACATTCAGTACTCTCCTTTATCATCCTCTGCAGCAAACAATGCATTTACAATGTTCTGTTTTTCCACTGTTCAACAATAGTAATCGTATAATTAGTAATTCGTTATTTTAATTAATGTTTGAATTAAAAGAAAATGATTGTAGTTAAATGTAAGAGGTTGCCAAAGAAATTGAGTTGATCAAGTTATGAATGGTGTAGGTGGTTTTGATGGGACGAGTAATGTGCTGTGAGTTTATCAAGTTATGTATGGTTGTAGGTGGTTTTGATGGGATGAGTAATGTGCTGTGAGTTGATCAAGTTATGTATGGTTGTAGGTGGTTTTGATGGGTGTAATGAAAGTTAAAGTTAATGCTGATAACTATGAAAAAAAAAATGTATGAAACAAATTTTCATGAATAACATTCAAAAAATTTTGTAATATCATATCAAGAATTTATATCAAAGTTACTTATCCGTACATTATTTATCTTCTCCTTTCTTGTTTTTGCACTAAAATTTGTTCATATTATCAGGGTTGTGTTCTACTGGAAATTGAATGGTAGAGTGGTTACTTTGGCTGCAGCTGCTTCATCCATTACACACATACGTCCAAACAAATTGATTGTTCATGCCACCTGGTGTAATTATAATATTATTTTTAAAAATTTAACTTTCCTCCCTAGTTTACAGGGAGGAAAGTTACTCATTGCACCCGGGCGGGTGGAACAGGGAGTAATGAAAAACAAGGGAATCGCGAACTCTCATGATTCCCTCCAGTGTTGCCCTAGATAAAGCACTCGTAAATAAGGTTGGTGCTAATACACATTTCATTTAACTTTTGTTTCATGTCTAAATCTGTGATGACATCTTCACACATATCATGTAACCTCCACTACGGTTGCCATAGTGATTCATCAGTAAAAGAAAGAAACAAGCTAAAAGTGAAATCATTATTTCTAAATGTAGATTAACTAATCTATTATTTAAATACATCAGGGTGGAGCAGAAGATGTTGGGGCATAAGTTGGAGGAAGGCGCTACGGGAGGCCCTGGTGGCTGCCTTGGTCGGAAAAAAAAAAAATATGGGCGTACCAGGCAGTTATAAGGTAAACCGAGGAGAAGACACTGTAGCTATTTCGACCCCGACGCCCAATCGGGGGCGTCGCTAAATTTCAAAAACCGATCAAAGTTTCAAATTTTAGATGCCGACCCCGTTTAGGTGCGTCTGGGTTAAAATTCCTACAGTCTCTTCTCGTTGCGGTTTACCTTACAGTTATATTAACACTGGGGGCCCGGTACGGCCATTTTTTTCCGACCCGGGCAGCCATCAGGGCCTCCCGTAGCGCCTTCCTCCAACTTGTGCCCCAACATCTTCTGCCCCACCTACATCAGTTTTAAATACCATTCATTTAATTTTAGCATTGAAATTCAAATAATTACTATCTATAATTTAATTTTAAATTGATTAAAATTATTTAGAGAATTGTTAATATTATATCCAACAATATTTTTGTTTTAAATAAATATAAACATATGTATTTTTTTTTTAATAAATTAACTTAAAATTAAAATCTTTCTATATTTTTTTCTCCCTTCTGGTGGTAAAATCTTGTGCACACCTCAAGAGTAAAAATCACTTGCACCCTCACGATAATTAACTCCCTCGGCTCCGCCTCGGGAGTGAACGTTATGATTCCCTCGGCTTCGCCTCAGGAACCAACTTCATCGCTCAGGGTGCAATCACTTACTTTACTCCCTTGGTGCGTAAAAAACTATTTTGAACTGTTTTAAGTACAATGGTTGTTGAAATACAAATCACAAAAATATGCGTGCTTTAAGATACTGTATTCAATGTCCTTAGGCATATATTTAAATGTTATTGGTGGGTTTCTAAAATACTCATAAAACTTTTTTTGAATTCCTTGAAAGGTCTTTGAAAAACATTCAGTACTCTCCTTTATCATCCTCTGCAGCAAACAATGCATTTACAATGTTCTGTTTTTCCACTGTTCAACAATAGTAATCGTATAATTAGTAATTCGTTATTTTAATTAATGTTTGAATTAAAAGAAAATGATTGTAGTTAAATGTAAGAGGTTGCCAAAGAAATTGAGTTGATCAAGTTATGAATGGTGTAGGTGGTTTTGATGGGACGAGTAATGTGCTGTGAGTTTATCAAGTTATGTATGGTTGTAGGTGGTTTTGATGGGATGAGTAATGTGCTGTGAGTTGACCAAGTTATGTTTGCTTGTAGGTGGTTTTGATGGGACGAGTAATGTGCTATGAGTTGATCAAGTTATGTATGGTTGTAGGTGGTTTTGATGGGACGAGTAATGTGCTGTGAGTTGATCAAGTTATGTTTGCTTATAGGTGGTTTTGATGGGACGAGTAATGTGCTGGCGGGGAAGATGTTTGAGATCCCTGTACGAGGTACTCATGCGCACGCCTACATAACCTCCTTCAGCGGCTTCAATGACTTGCAGGCTAGATCAAAGGTATGCCGTCTTCTCTTCTAGAAATCACCTTCCAAGTACCGGAGTTATAGCTTAACTCTCTTGTAAAGAAATTAGTGCATAATGATAACATTAGACCATACTATATAAAAATAATAGACTTAGGATTGCGTATGTGTCTAGGAACACAACTCTCTGTAAGGTCTAGATCAGGGTTTCCCAAACAGTGTGCCTCGGGATCCAGAATAAAAAATTACAAAAAACCAAACTAGTTAGAACAAGATAATGCCTGGCTTTATAAGTACAATAGGTTGAAAAGAAAATAATTTCATTTTTATTTATTATTGAGAGTATGTTTTTATCAGGTAAAATGACGCTTTGCATTATAAAGCCTGCCCTCTCCTCAACCCGACCCTAGTCTGCTACCTATTTCTAGTAATTTTAGTTAAAAAAAATAAAAACAATTAAATAGAAAAGTATCAAAAATTGTACACTTAAACTAAAAATGTTTTTATTCATGTTTGGCCTGATAAAGGTACACAAAAAGTATTGAAATAAACTGTGTTTAAGTTTAATAATAAGTGCCTTGTAACCAGTGTTTACTAACTTCTTAACATGTGTTTCCATAGAAATCATTTTAACTGTTTATGATGGTAAAAGCCAAATGGCGTAAAAAGTGATTTCCAGACTCGTAATGTTCTGTTAAATGGGGGACCCAGTAGATCTATCGACATGGGGTCCAGAATGGCTCTTGGCGGCCATGCATTAAGTGTAGGTGTACCGCAGCTATCAGCTATTTTTTTTGGAAACACAGGTCTAGATTAACGTTAGTCTTTCTATTTTTCATAAATTATATATAAAAAAAAATTGGTCAAACATGCTTTTACAAAGGCTACGTATATCAAGTTGAAATTTTTCTGTTGGTTTTTTGGTTGGACTTACATAGAACAGGTGTGTTACAGACAAACAGACAAGGCATAGGTGTCTTACAGACAGACAGACGAGGCGTATGTGTCTTACAGACAGGTAGACAAAGACAAAGCATAGGTGTGTTACAGACAGAGAGATGAGGCATAGGTGTGTTACAGACAGGTAGACAAGGCATAGGTGTGTTACAGACAGACAGACAAGGCATAGGTGTGTTACAGACAGACAGACAAGGCATAGGTGTCTTACAGACAGACAGACAAGGCATAGGTGTCTTACAGACAGACAGATGAGGCATAGGTGTCTTACAGACAGGTAGACAAAGCATAGGTGCGTTACAGACAGAGAGACGAGGCATAGGTGTGTTACAGACAGGTAGATGAGGCATAGGTGTGTTACAAGACAGAAAGTCTAGATAGGAATGTATAAGGGGCCTCTTTTTTTGCCTAAGTACCCTAAAAAATATATATATATATTGATGTGCATGTTGTACTTAATGTTAAAATATGTTTAAGTTCCTGATAGATAAGAATACAGGAGAGGAGAGGGATTTACTGGAGATGGCGCAGGCCTGGAGAGCTCCTCTAGCTTCTCTTCTGGACATACTGACAGATGAAGCTTCTGATGGTGAGCTCACAGCCCTTGTCTCTTTCGCCATCGCTTTCCCCGAGACCTTCATCGCCCTCGTAGACACTTACGATGTCAAGAGGTAAAACGGTTTTCCTATCTCATCTTGAGCATGTTTTAAACAGGAGCACGTTGCGCTTGACTCCCCTACCTACCACCTTGTATTGTTACGGATGTGAAAGGTACTAAAAACTTGTGGCTTGTTTTTTGTGGTCCGACAATAGTCCAGTCAAATTAGCCAAAACAACCGAAAACCTTGATGTAGAAAGTTTACCGAAAAATCGGATAATCTTAATTTTGATCAGTACCAGTCCAAAATGTGTTTCTGACAACTGTCCCCGCTATTTATCTCCTAAGGTATTAAACCTATAACAATAATGTGTAATACCTTTATTGTAGGGGATATTGTCTAGTTTAATTTTGAATAGATTGGAAGTAACACTAAGGCCAGTTTTACACTGGGTGATGTTTTTTTTGTGTGGGAAAGCTCTCATTGTAAGCTATTCACTTTGATCTTCTGCGTCACATAGAGAGGTCAAAGTTTTCAAGGCCTAAACCTCAGATTTATAAGATTAAATATTAAACTTTAAAAAGTTGCCTACTCCTTACCCTTGGGGACTACACTCATGACCTTACACTCGGGACTTGGGGAGTACATTCATGAAAACATCTCAGGGAAAAACTGTACCTTTTTTAAAATGATTAATTTGCATACTAGTTTACAGAAGCTAAAGGAAGCAATGTGATCACTTAATATTGGACAAAAATTAGTGTATCCCCACTGGGAATTGAAACCGATCCAAAAATATCAATTGACCTATGTTTAGTTATAGGGATGTGCGGGGAAGCTATGTGCCACATTAATTACTTGCCTATAAATTACACTTGAAGTTCATTTTAAGTGAAGAGAAAATCAATGAACACACAGTTAGCTTCTGAGTGTTCCACACCGAAATCAAACCTCAGTGGAAATAAACTTGATTCGTTGTGTTTATATGGCTGATTTGACTGGACTTGATGGTATTTCTGTGTTTAACTTAATGGGGTTTACTGCGGCGTATCAATTATTTTATTAAGTGTATTTATTATAAAAAAAGTACATTATTTAAATCAAAATAGAAATATAATTAAATATACTAAGGGATAAGACACCCTTTAAAAATGATAAGTCTGATAAAAGTTGTTTCATTTGTAGTTTGAAAACAAAACTTTTAGCAATAATGACAATTAGAGATGCAAGAGAACAGTTTTTTTCTAATTTAAAATGTGTTTTTTTATGTATTTTTACACAAGCATGTTTTTTTTTCACCGATACTAAAGAATGTTTGTATGTAACAAAAAAGACAGTTGCCCGCCTGCAAAATACCTTTTATTAATATTTTACTTTAAAAATATAATACAAATATGTCCTATAGATTTTTTTGTAAACATTCAGCATTAATATTTATTAATACAATTATTATTAATAGCTATTGATTAATAAGTTATTTACTTCTCAAAATCATCTCCGCCACACATAGTCAAATAAAATAACTGATTTTTATCAACAACTTTTGACTTTGTACTATAAAGATTTACTAAAATTTAATTAATCAATCAATAATATAACATTTATGATAAGTTTTGTAAAAACGGGTCTTCAGGGGAGTTTTAAATAAAAACACTACATTTCTTGCAATATTTCATCTTTCTTTTGGGACATTTTCAAGCAGAAATCTTGATGTGGATGATTCATATAAGTTTAAAAAGTCAAACTTAATTGAGAAGTGTAATTTTTTTATTTAATTAAAATAAAAATAAAATTACTACTTCTGAACATCCTCAATGGTAAAATCCATAGAATTAATTATAAAATGTGTATTTATAAAATTTGTATTTATAAAATCATCCACTGTGAGTCATGGCCAGAAACTGAACTATGACTCTCAGAGAGAGAAAGAGTCATAGTTAGTTAAAGAGACGGATTTTGCGTGACGGTGATTTTGTGACGGTTATTTTGTGACAGTGATTTTGGTCGTTTTTTTTTTTTCGGATTCACTCCCGGGATCCAGAACGTGCCATAAGGAACTTCGTTCCAAAAAACTTTTTGTAGTTTAACATCAATTAATGTTACAGACCTATGTTTATTTAGGCTGTACCCTCATCTTAAAAAAAACGTTTAGTCTATGAACACTTGCTATAGGAGGTTTCAAAATAACCGAATCGGCCCCTAAATCCTTTACACCTCAAATTTCACATGCTCTGACATTTTGATCATCAAGCGTGTAAACTGGCCGAACTGCATGAGGTATTTTTAACAAGGTATTGTAAATATTTAAACAAACGGAACAACTAATGAGTAAGTTGAGGTGGTCAAATGTCTGGGCAGTAAACTAAAAGTACTAGACTGAGCTAGCCATAATTTGAGTTCTTTTCAATTTTGAGTTCTAATTGATTATATTTAGTTCTAGTCTTGGGTTCCATTTTGAGTTCTACAGTCTGTGCTAAATGAGAATTGGTGCTTTGACAGCACAGGAAATCGAGAGAAACACAGATTGGCCAACTTCTAAGGGAAAAAATAAAGCCACTACATTTACCTTCTTATATGGTTATCCAGAGGGCAAATCTCGAGCTCTCATTGGCTCCCCACCCCTTTTGCTAGTTTTTCCCACGCTGTCAACGCACTAACTCAACTCTTGTTTGGCACAGACTGTAATTAATAATATTTGGTCGATGTCTTGGGCTCCACCTCCATAATCCTCGGAGGTCTGTGTGGTTCAATGTCATTTCAAAACCTGAAGACTGACACTTTTATTGCCACTCTCAATCAACTTTGTATACTTATTGTGTCCCCGGATCAACGAGTGAATAGATGGAAAAGATTTTTGAAATTTGTTGAATTGAAATTTCATCTTCTCGTGTTCTGTCCTGCTTGAATGGAAACTAATTTATGTCATAATTATTGAAAATTTACAACAACAAAAAATAGTATATTATGTTACTAGGCTGTGAAGTGAGTTTTTTCTTTACCGCGGCAATTACATTTACTGTCGAGCGAAGCAAGACAAGAAATATTACCAAGGTAAAGAAAAAACACTTCACAGTCGTGTAGCATANTTTGCTGCCTAGGCGGCAAAAATCGTGTTTTGCTGCCTAGGCGGCAAAAATCGTGTTTTGCTGCCTAGGCGGCAAAAATCGTGTTTTGCTGCCTAGGCGGCAAAAATCGTGTTTTGCTGCCTAGGCGGCAAAAATCGTGTTTTGCTGCCTAGGCGGCAAAAATCGTGTTTTGCTGCCTAGGCGGCAAAAATCGTGTTTTGCTGCCTAGGCGGCAAAAATCGTGTTTTGCTGCCTAGGCGGCAAAAATCGTGTTTTGCTGCCTAGGCGGCAAAAATCGTGTTTTGCTGCCTAGGCGGCAAAAATCGTGTTTTGCTGCCTAGGCGGCAAAAATCGTGTTTTGCTGCCTAGGCGGCAAAAATCGTGTTTTGCTGCCTAGGCGGCAAAAATCGTGTTTTGCTGCCTAGGCGGCAAAAATCGTGTTTTGCTGCCTAGGCGGCAAAAATCGTGTTTTGCTGCCTAGGCGGCAAAAATCGTGTTTTGCTGCCTAGGCGGCAAAAATCGTGTTTTGCTGCCTAGGCGGCAAAAATCGTGTTTTGCTGCCTAGGCGGCAAAAATCGTGTTTTGCTGCCTAGGCGGCAAAAATCGTGTTTTGCTGCCTAGGCGGCAAAAATCGTGTTTTGCTGCCTAGGCGGCAAAAATCGTGTTTTGCTGCCTAGGCGGCAAAAATCGTGTTTTGCTGCCTAGGCGGCAAAAATCGTGTTTTGCTGCCTAGGCGGCAAAAATCGTGTTTTGCTGCCTAGGCGGCAAAAATCGTGTTTTGCTGCCTAGGCGGCAAAAATCGTGTTTTGCTGCCTAGGCGGCAAAAATCGTGTTTTGCTGCCTAGGCGGCAAAAATCGTGTTTTGCTGCCTAGGCGGCAAAAATCGTGTTTTGCTGCCTAGGCGGCAAAAATCGTGTTTTGCTGCCTAGGCGGCAAAAATCGTGTTTTGCTGCCTAGGCGGCAAAAATCGTGTTTTGCTGCCTAGGCGGCAAAAATCGTGTTTTGCTGCCTAGGCGGCAAAAATCGTGTTTTGCTGCCTAGGCGGCAAAAATCGTGTTTTGCTGCCTAGGCGGCAAAAATCGTGTTTTGCTGCCTAGGCGGCAAAAATCGTGTTTTGCTGCCTAGGCGGCAAAAATCGTGTTTTGCTGCCTAGGCGGCAAAAATCGTGTTTTGCTGCCTAGGCGGCAAAAATCGTGTTTTGCTGCCTAGGCGGCAAAAATCGTGTTTTGCTGCCTAGGCGGCAAAAATCGTGTTTTGCTGCCTAGGCGGCAAAAATCGTGTTTTGCTGCCTAGGCGGCAAAAATCGTGTTTTGCTGCCTAGGCGGCAAAAATCGTGTTTTGCTGCCTAGGCGGCAAAAATCGTGTTTTGCTGCCTAGGCGGCAAAAATCGTGTTTTGCTGCCTAGGCGGCAAAAATCGTGTTTTGCTGCCTAGGCGGCAAAAATCGTGTTTTGCTGCCTAGGCGGCAAAAATCGTGTTTTGCTGCCTAGGCGGCAAAAATCGTGTTTTGCTGCCTAGGCGGCAAAAATCGTGTTTTGCTGCCTAGGCGGCAAAAATCGTGTTTTGCTGCCTAGGCGGCAAAAATCGTGTTTTGCTGCCTAGGCGGCAAAAACTCGTGTTTTGCTGAGGGTTTTTCCAGGCTAAGCCACGCCCACATTCCCCGCTTCAAAACCCACCTACACTACACTCCCCCTGCTCAACAAACAACCTATTGTTTTATTCAATCTTTAACCTAAATTATTTGAACAATTTTTCTTAACAATATTACAAATTTATAAAAAGAAGGTATATAAATACATATAAAAGATTATATTTATAAAATAGAATGAAGTGAAAGTATATATAATAACATAGGAAAAAATTTTCTGCCGCTAGTAGGAAAAATATTGTATGCAACAAGGCAGCAAAGGAAACATTTCTACCTCATTAATATATTGCCTGCCTCGGCAGTCAATCTAATAAATTACCTGCCTCGGCTTCGCTTTGGCAGTTAATTTCCATAGCCTGACCTCGCCTTCGGCTCGGAGGCTAACTTAATCATTCGTCAGAAAAATTCCATTTTGCTGCCTAGTTACATAAATAACTATTATAAAAAATCTGTCTGTAGTCTGTGCAGACACGTGGAACCTAAACTTTTGGGATAATTTTCATGAAATTTGACATACAGGTTCAGAAAGATCATATTTAGAGGCGATATCAAAGAAATTAAGTTTAGCTCTAAATTTCGGGGCACTACCACCAAAAACTGAAAAAAAAAAAAATAAATAAATAAAAAAATAAAAATAATTATGTCTTGAAAACGGTTTTGACAATTTTGATTAAAAATTCTAAAATTTTGTTAATTTATTTTTCCCAGGAAAAACTATAGTTCCCAAAATATTGATGAAAATAATTCTGATTTTATTGGAAAACTAAAACAAAACGTATGCAACCACATGTTGAACCAATTTTTAAATATGTTAAATCAATTAAATGAGTTATTGTGGGATTTAAAAACAGAATCAATTTCTATAGCAGAAGGTTTTGTTCGATTTATCAGACCAATTTTTGAACTACCCATTGTTTTTTTTTTTGTTTTTTTTTTATAAATATTTTCCTTACTTTTTCCGATTGTTGTCGGTGGTAGATAAGAGTAGAAAGTGAGTGGTACCTCTACCGTCCACTTTTGTGAAAGATCCCATTAACCAAACCACTTGCCATGAAAGATCCATTTAACGCTGTGTGCCCCATTTTTAGCGGCGGGGGTGGTGTGGCATGGAAAGCCGTTGACCATGTAAAGGGACCTTGATGCTTAGTTGTATTGTTATCATCAGGGTGTGGATGATGGTCTTCAATTCTAGTCTCCACCCTGTCTTCACCATGTCTCCACCCTGTCTCCATCCACCCTGTCTCCACCCACCCTGTCTCCACCCTGTCTCCATCCACCCTGTCTCCACCCACACTGTCTCCACCCACCCTGTCTCCACCCTGTCGCTTTCTTTCTGCCCATTCTCCGAGTCACTTGAGAGGCATTCGGTTAACAACTTCGGAACATTCTGAGTACACACCAATACCACAATAACTTTAATTAGTGATAATGTTTTTTACTGATAATGAACCATTAACTTGTTACAGAATGTGTAGCACGACCAAACCACGCTGCACCTTGCTAACGAATAGTTGCCACACTGCTCACCAAGCACTGCTAATTATTTACATTTTGTTTTAATCTCTTTTCTTTACCCTTTAATACTGTGAGAACGGTTATTACGGTTTCTAAGAAAACCTCTGGATATTTTTAAATTGTTAAATAACACAGTAAAATATTTTTTAATATCTTTATAATTTTTTATTTAGGAGCCTAATATTTAGCCTTATTTATTTAGCCTTTAACTTCTATATAAACCCCATAAGTTTGTGACTCTTAAGGATAAATTCTCATTTAAAGTGTAAGTTTATTGTCTCCGGTGGCAAAAGCGTTTACTATTTCCTATGAAATTCCACCAATACGTGTTATTAATTTTTTTTTTTTTTTTTTTTTTTTTTTTTTTTTTTTTTTTAAGGAGTTGGTTGTAATTAATTAATTACTCAACACTAAACATAAAATAATCTCCTAACAGTAAGTGTTAAAAAATTATTTTTGTTACTACTGGGCTTTAACTTTATTTTGTGGTTTAACCATCAAAAATAAAAATTATCCCTCCCGGGGTATTTAGGAGGAGGAAAATGGGTCATGCACCCTCAATGGGCTTTCGGTGTCCTCCGGAGTGTGGTTCTTTAAAACCACTAAAATATTATTCTCCATTTCAGGTCTTATAGACCTCTCAAGACCCCACTTTACATCAGATTGTGGTCTTATTACCTTAATGTATCCCTTTATCCTTTTTTAATTTAGCCTTTATCTTTAATTTTTAAAGAGAAAGTATTGCGATAGTGCAAATTATCAATTTTGATGGATTTACGTATTTTTACGGCCCTCTTGTTTACTCTTCCTCCACTGAAGCTCTTCAAATTAATGCTTTATTTCATCATTTAAAAATATTGTGTTGAAATATTGACTCTGTAAATGAGAACCAGAAACGAAATAGACTTTATCATATGTAACAAGAAGGAAATAATAAATGATGTTGAAGTTGATGAAAACCTGGATATTGGGAGCGACCACAGAGCTTTAAAAGCAACATTAAAGATTAAGAAAAAGAAAAAGTACAGAGCGCAACATAAAGATAACATAATACATCTTGAGGAGAATGCAGGTAGCGAATACGAGGCGCTAATTAAGAAAGAAATTAATGATAGCATAAGTAGTGGAAATATGGATATAGACCAATGTGAGTTAGAAATCCGAAAAGCAATAAAATCGAGTACTAACAAAATAAATAGTGAAAAAACTATAAAAAAGGATAAGTACAGACTACCAAAAGAAATACGGAGAATGATGGAGAAAAGAAGAAAACTAAAGCGAAGAGGAAACTATGATACGAAAAGAACTGAATTATCAAAACTAATAAGAGAAAAAATAAAAAATTGGAGTGCAGAAAAGAAACTTACAGAATTAAATAACGTAATCGAAAAAGGAGGGAGCTTAAAGAAATACTGGAAAACACAAGCCACCGGACGAAGTAAAATACCAGCGATGAGGAATACAGAAGGATCGGTAGTAAACGACAGAAAGGGAATACTAGATATTGTAGATGAGTTTTACACGGAACTGTATAAGAAAGAAAATAGGGTCCAAACAAAGGTAGAAAAAACTATTAATGGAGCTAGTAGTGAAGAGGATTNACCACCTGTATGCGTTTGTAAATTGTCTTCCTTAATATTGAAAGAAATGAAAAGTATAAAAATTAATTTAAAATAAAAGTTAGACTCAAGACTAGCAATATGACCAGAAATGTGTTTTAAATTATTAATAATCACTAAATATGGAAGTTATATTATGGTTTCATCATTAGGAGAAGTTATTGTCGTCCCTTGTTATTGAATCACAGTAGATTGACGGCAAGCTGAAGCGCTGTATGCACTTGTAGAAGTTATGGGCCCGTGAGAAGGTCGTTTGTCTGAAGAACGCCGGTATGAGTTGTATGTATGGGTTGTGTTTAGTTCACTCGATGCTACTGCGTGTGTGTTGGGCAGGAGTGGGTTGCTGAACTTCTGCGCCGTGGCGCTGGCACTCAACGACCTCGGCTACAGAGCGGTCGGTGTGCGTATCGACTCGGGAGACCTCGCTTACCTATCTACCAAGGCCAGGGAGTGCTTCGTCAAAGTCGCTGACAAGTATACATCCAATTTATTTTTTTACTTTTACCAATATCATTTATACATTAATAATGTGTATTTTATCATATGATAGGTAGCAGCAGTTTTTTTTTTAGTAAAACTTTTCTCACCAAATGTTTGTTTATTAGTCATTACTAACCAAACAAAATGACTAAATACTTGTATGATTTTAAAGTGTGTTCCAAACTATGTCTTTTGCCTTTTTAACTTTGTCAATTTCTTGGGAAACATGCAATTCCAGTCGCAACGTAGAAGCCAAATTTTAAATATGCACATAATTATAATTTGAACTTAAATTTAACTGCATTTAGAACAAGGGTTATATTTTTCGAAAATGAAGCTCAATATATTATACACTTGAGAGTGTAATTATCCTAAAAAAAAAAAATAAATAAATAAAAAAATAAAATAAATTTAAATTCCACTTCCTCTTTCAGTACCCATTCTACTCCAGGAGATAGCAAAAAAGTTTCTGTCTAACAACAAACTATAATTTTGTATATAAGTTAATTTTTTTCTATGCCTGTAAAGAATATGTGTGGTGGGCTAAATTCGTCTGCGGGACATAGCTTGGCAATAGGCATTTGAAAGAAACAAACCATTGGAGAGCGGCCATGTCCCGCCAATTATGGTGGACAATGAGATTTTTATTATGTTGAGTTCAAAGTTTGATAGAATACCGAAAATCAAGTTGATGTTAGTTTGCACCTCTTTGATTTGGAGCAATATTTGACTAACTAACCTATCAAGTGACCAACTAACATCAACTTGATTTTTGGTCTACTAACTAATTTTGTACTCCGTATCATGAAAATCACATTGTCAACCATATTGGGCTGGACATGGCCGCTTCCCACCAGTTTTTTTTTTTTTTTTTCAAATACCTATTGCCAAGCTATATCTGACCACATATTCTTAAAAGGCACTAAAAGATCAATTTGTACACAAATTCTAGCTTGATGTTCGTCAGATACTTTTTTGCACGCTATCTCTTCGACTATTCCATAATGAATAACATCTCATGGAACAAGTTTTGTCATTTCTTTTTATCATTTATTTCATTTCAAATTACCATTCATAAAAGTTTTTAGTAAAATTATTAAATTGTTATCTTAATCTAGACGCTCTCCTAATGAGGCAGATGTTATGAGTTTACAAAGTTACCACTAATTAATAAATAATACAACTTAAAATCTCTTTAGAGTAAAGTTAAAATGTTTTATATTGAATTAATTTTTCTCCGGTTTTTAATTATTATACCTCAACAGTAATCAATTACTTGTATATTGAAATTTATAGTTATTGGCTGTCATTTAAATATTTTACACTAAATAAATCAATGTTGTTGCATGTTTTTGTGTGTAATTTGATAAGCTTTCTAAAGATATAAGGGAACTTAGGTGCAGTGTCAAACCTCCTAATGGAGGTACTAATGGTAACATGTTATTTTCCGTACAGGACTAGGGACTGTTTCACTGTAATCGCCGCCAAGTAAGTTGGAACCAATATGTTACTCAACACCGCTCGGTCTACGAGTATCTCAGTCATTCATCATTCTTACACACTTTAACCCATATCACATTCAAACCTTTTTCTTTTACATACATTGCTCAAACACATCGGAACAGTTTACTTCCGAGAGCTTCCTCAGGTGCGTCAGGGCCTTAATCACTTAAACGCTTCTGTTCTGTCTCAATAGATATTGTACTATAACTACAACAAAAATAAATAAATAATAAAATAAAAATTACGATTCTATTATCGTATCAATCTAGGATTTATGGTGAAAACTGCATGCATAGTTCAAAATATTTTATTAAGCCTAATGGAGGGCCTAAGGTTTAACACCTTAAATTTGAGACTTTTGGTTAAGTGATTCAAAGAACTACCTCCCATTTCGAGAGAAGTATAAATAAAAGAAATAATGGAATTTTTCTTCTGAGCTTATGGAAGGTAACATAAGCTATGTGATCCTTCCAAACAAGGATCTTATATAAACTGGATAGAGGGTTGCGGCAAAAAAGTGACCCCATGGAGATATGTAAAATATGAGCTCCAATGGGACAAATTACCTTCCGCTTGGTTATAGGTTACCAAGAAACGTGTGGCAGGTTACCAACCATCAATGTTGCATGTTATATCCTGATTCAAAATTAACCAGAGGTAACCTTAAAACTATCAAAGAAGGTAATTTGTCCCAGTCATAAGGTCGTGGAGCATGCGCAGTATGCTTTTTTTCTCCAATTTCTCTTACTTTACTAATAACTCCATGGGGTCACTTTTTTGCCTCAAACCCCTTCTTAACATTCCATCTCCTTTATATAAGGTCTTTGCTTCCAAAGAACAAAAATTTGTTACGCATGAAATCCGTTACTGACATTAGGGAACATTTTTTGCTCTTTCTCTGACTGACAGTCTGTCTGTCGCTCAATTTTTGTGAACCAACATACCTTAAAAACTACACGTCCGATTTTAATGAAATTTGGATGGTAGGTCATAATTAGCCCATTGTTCGTCCCATATAAGTTTCAACCTTCTGTGCCCAATTATTTCTCCACACTTTTTACAACATGCGCACAAACATACATTTATTTACACATTTTTATCTTCAAAAGTACTCATATTATTTTTATAACATTTGGATGGTTTGTCGAAAGTAGCCTGCAGATAGCCCAAGATTAATTCCAATCTTTAAATTGTTCTAAATTGATACTTTAATTCATGTAGAAAATCAAAACAATTTTGAAAGATTTAAAAAATGGGGGAAAATTTAAATAAATTTGACTCTAATAAATAGGTTGTATAAGCATAAAATCATTGAAGTGTACAAAATAGAACTTTAGTACGCTATTTGTCACTCTAATTTGAAGACTACTTTGTTTGGTAGTAGATAAAGTAAAATTTTACACACCTCGAAAAAGCCTGGACCTGAGTGTAATAAATGTACGATTTAAGGAATTAAAATTCTTAATTACACTTCAGACTCTTATTAGATCTATGAAAAGACACTTCAGAAGTTGACCCACATGCACCAAATTTGGTGACAATGAAAACTTGCTTCCACTGCTTGGCACAATGTGAGGCATTATTTATAGCAGGAGTACTAAAATGCATCAGTAGTAATCCTAGATTGTTATGTTGATTCTACTTGTAGAAACCTACATACCAGATTATGTTTAATCAAAGAGCTTAAAATCAGTCGAGGTTACGGAGTGAATAAAAATGTATTGAAATTAATAATAATAAAAATTATAGTTATTTATGCACCTAGGGAGTAAAGTAAGCCATTATTCCCTGAGCGAAAAAGTTGGTTCTTGAGGCAAAGCCGAATGAACCATGGCCCCTAAATCCCGAGGTGAAGCCGAGGGAATTAGAGTTTTTGAATAACGCTAATTAGCTCCCGAGGCGCAGCTGAGGGAGATAATTATCGCGAGGGGAATAATGGCACTTTACTCACGAGGTACATACAATATTTTATCTCCAGTAGGTAGTAAATTCACATTTTTATCCATTGCACAGTTTTTATTTATTATTTTAATAAATACCAATAATCATTAGCTCTTTTACAAGCAGAGATATAAGAGATTTTAATATTAAAAACAAATAAGAATTCGAATTAAACTCAAATAGAAGGTTATTTAGATGCAGGTTATAAACAGTGATAAAGAAGGTCGAAAAAGCAATGTCGCCAACCTGATTTTAAGAACTTCATTACATTAGCCATTCATTCTTTACTATTTAAAAAATAATTAAGTTGGCAGAACTTACTTTTTCACCCTAGTTTACTTTTTCTCCCTACTTTTGGAGTTCAGGGAAGAAAAGACCTGCTTTAGTCCCTCTAAACCAGTGGTTCCCAACCTGTGGGTCGTGACCCCCAAGGGGGTCGCAAGGGTTTTTTAGGTGGGTCCCCAACTTAAAATTAAATTTCATAAAATCTGGAGCTCTTAACGTCCATCTGTTCAAAGAACGTGCAAAGACATGGATTCTGATCACGATGTTCTTCTTTTCTTTACTGCCGTACGTTGTTTGTCGAAAAGAAATGTTGTAAATCGTGTATTTGAATTGAAAGATAAAATCAAAATGTTCCTGGAAATGCAAGGGAAACATGATCTATTGGTATATTTTAACGACCAAGCTTGGTTGGAAAGAGTAGCATATCTAGCAGATATATTAGAACAGCAAAATATGCTTAACCTGAACTACAACGAAAGGAAACGAATATTATTACATTTCACGATAGTCTCAGGGTTCTTTTATCCAAGCTTCAAAACTGGTGAAGAAAAATAAATCTTGGAAACATTATGTTTGAGTAACTTTGCAGTGTAATTGATGAATCTGAAGATGAAGGTAAAACGAAATCCATTCTCTTCCATTCGCTTCCATTGATGTATCCAACATTCCTGATGAGATACAAAATGATTTTTGGATTTGCATAATGATTCCTCGGCACGTAACTTTATTTAACAAAAAATTCGTAGATGCTAGCATTTAGAGTTTTAGTGCCATTTGATTTGTGTCTACATATCTCTGTGAGAGTGGATTTTCAACTCTTCTTTGTTTAAAAACAAAAGAAAGTAATAAATTAAATGTTGAGAATGATATGAGGTTAGCGTTAA
>KZ651673.1:259297-273138 GCA_001010745.2 Gerris buenoi | reverse complement strand
AATATATATATATATATATTCTAGAATTCTAACTAAAAATCTAAATCTAGATTCTCCCCATACCACAACGAGGCCCCTCCCCTCTTTCCCCCACAACCACAAGTTAAGTGCTGGCCGTTCAAAACTGATTCATATCTTTTGCCCCACCCTTTATAATTTAAAAGAATACTCTTGGCATAAAACATAAGTAGGTACAGAAGGCAATACGATCACCATCGAGACATAGGAATGCCAAGGTATAACTGTATTACGGGTCTAATCAATCACTACGTGTATTGCGGTACGTAAATTTACCCTTACTGTAGTGCGTTCACGTTCTCACCCTGTATGGTTCAGGAGAACATGCAGAATCAAGGAGATTGGGGTGCGCTCAGCAGAGGTTCGACAGTTAAGAGAAAAAGTCTGAATCAGGAGATAATCGAGGTTCCATTGTATTAACACTTAACATCTATAGATATTAATTTATAATATTCTTTTACTGCTTTGGAGCATGAAGTTAAAATAACTGGAAATGTTTTGATTCCCATTGTATTTCTTTTTCCGTTTCTTTTTTATATATTTAAATAATTAACAATTCCAGCTAAACAAACTTACATTGCTTTGATACGTACGAAAACTGTATTTTTTATTTTTATTATGTTAATTTACTTGGAAAAAAAATTATGAATTAAGTGAATAACAGACACTTTCTAATGAAATAAAACTAAATTACCAACTTCACGATGCAACGACCTCTGGAGGGCCTAGGGCAAAGGGCAAATACAACTACTGGAGTTAAACCTCACTATAATGGTCTGATAGGGGCTAAGGGTTGTCCGTTATCATGAAATTCTGTAATATAACAAATAATTATTTAAAAAGACACAGTTTCTCCAAAATTTTCGGGCATCAAGAAAATGTTACCTGAACTTAATGTTTTTTGAGATTACTGAATCCGAATCTGAAATCCAAATTTCTCTTATATGCTAAAGAAGGTAAATTTTCAACACAAATAGCAGTTTCTCATCTTCAGACTTTAATTAATATGAGAGGAGAATCCACGTAGTTTCATAGGTGTAAATTGAAATGAAAAACGCTATTACATGGTTTGAGAGCTAACAGTTGTCCCAATTTTTCGCCCAAAAGCTTTTTATTTATTTATTTTTTTTCTTCTTCTTCTTTTCTATAATCAAATGTCAAAAAATTAACGTTCAGGAGAAATTTTTGACTTCAGAATCGGATTCAGCACACAAGAATACTTCAGTAAATGTCATTTAATTCTGTTTAAAAAAAGTGTATACCAATGAAAGTACAGTAGTTAGTTAAAAATAAGTGTTTGGTATACATTAAATAAAAGATAGCTTTAATAAGCAATGGTTTAATAAGCTATAGTTGATGAAATATTGGTCAAAACAAAACAAGATGCAGGATTTTGTGTCAGACAGCTATTTAAGGAATTTCCTCGAAAGACTCGTCAGGTGCTGGTGTGGAATACATTACTTTCAGACAATAACTCTTCTTGTTTAAATATACAAATAAAAATTACCTTTTTATTTATTATGTATATTATTATTTGTCTGTTATAAGCAAAGTCTGTTATAGTGAGGTCTATTATAGGCGAGGTACTACTTTATATGTAGAAGGGTACAGAGGAAAACTCTGTCATAGTATGAAAAATTGATTTTCAAGAAAAAAAAACTCAATTTAAAGTATATCAATGCTTAAGAAGTAATACAATTATTTTAAAAAATAACCATTTAGTTTTTTTTTTTTAATGCATTTTTATACTGTGGATAATCCATTATTGGAAATTATTGAGTTCTCAGACAAAAATAAATGTTAAAAAAAACATTCTGTCACATCGTATGATCATTTCAATTTTACCATATATACACTTTTAAATTTTAATACAAATTTTATATTAGTTAAGCAACTTTATTAAGAGACGTATAATAGTTGCATTACAAAGAAAATTTATATTTGACCCCCAGGTTGGCCAAACTATGTGAGGAAAAAAGTAAAGCAACAAGGTAGTTAATCCTGAGGTTATCTAGCGACATTTTTAATTGCCTAATTGGCCCTAACTTTCTATTTGTCAAAATATCTTGGCTAACTTAAGTTTTTCAGAATTCTCCACACTGTCAAAAATTATTAATAATTATAATGCTACTATGATAATAATAATGGACACTGTAAAATTACACAAACAAATGAAAAATCCCTGATTATTAATTGTTAACTGCGATTGCAGTGGAAACCTATATTTTTTTTTTGTATCAGTTGAATGTTTACAGGTTCGATCTGCCTTGGTTTCGTTCACTTCAGATAATGGCGTCCAACGATATCAACGAAGAAACAATATTAAGTTTGAACGAACAGAATCACAAGATAGACTGCTTTGCTATCGGCACACATTTAGGTATGACAAAACTTCAAATTTTATTTTTTTCCCACCCTGAAGAAACAGTACAAATTATAAGACATATAAAGGGGGACATCACAGTTGAAGTGATAGGTATGAATATGGCTGTGTATGTATGATTGTACATGTGTAAGTGATCTTAGAATTGTAATTAAATTATTATAAAAGATAATACGTTTATTTACATTCCTTTGATAACAGCCTGTGAGATCTCCCTTAACACTTGGCTACGTCCCTTAGGACTTAGATACTTACCCTAGAACTTTACTTTTACCTTAAGACTTGCTACTTAGTACAAAGGTCTGGACTCATAAAAAACCTCGAAGGGGGTCAGCGCAGACCATCCCCTTTTTCATCCTTCTCCGTGCCATCCAGACCATCCCCTTTTCCGTGCCTTTTTCTTCGAAAAAGGCACAATTTTTTTTTAACTCTTCAACAGTTGATCCTTCAACAAAATGTCTTGTACAAATTTAAAGAAGACAAAATTCTTAGAAGGAGTTATGGAAAAAAAAATTGTTCCTTTCAGGGGGGGGGGGATGATCAGTGCCGACTCCCCTTAAGGTTGAAAACTTTGATTTTTCATCAGGGCCCAAACCTTAGTAACCTATATCAAAATCGTTTCTACACCACCTTTTGCACGGCAAGGGATTTTTTAGGGTCCGTAGGCAAAACCTAGGACCCTTATATTTTCCTGCATGTGTCTGTCTGTCGGTCCGTCACCTGCTCTCACGGTTACACATTTCCTCTAATGACTTTGAAATTTGGCATGTATATGTCTTGTACCTATCCACACATGTTAAAAATATAGCGACTTAAAGAAAATATTTTTCTAAAAAATTAAAGTAAAAAAACTTAAGGATTACAATTTTTTTTGACACCGTGAGGGGTATCATATGAAAGAGTACGTCACGCTGATTACAAAAATATATAATTCTTTGGTGTAACTTTGATAGGGCGAGCGTTGGCAAGTTTGAAGTTGGTGTGAAAAGTGTCCCCCCTTATATCTCGCTTATGTAAAGTGCAAAAATCTGAAAAAATTCTTGAACATTCTTTGACCAAAAGTAAAGATACCAATTTTTGGAAATTTAAAAATATTATTTTATGTTTTATTGATAAAATAAGTTTTTTTTTTTTATAATTAAGGTCTTTTCAATGTATTTATATGGTTGTTTTCCAGTTCAGTGGCAAAAGTTCATCAGAAGTTTTTTTATGTGTTTTGAGAATATCAGATCAATAGGATAGTTCAAAGTAAGCTTTTTAGCATTTTAAAAAAACACCATCAATAGGGTACTATACTTAAACAATACAGTGTTGTCTACGGACCCTCGCTGTGTGCAGACTAGCATACACTTGACCTGTTTATTTTCTCTCTATTGACTGGACTAACTACCATAGGATGAAATATAATTATTACAAAATAATCTTATACTTTTTACCCCTTCCTGACCCAACACTAAGTAAAATTAAAATAGCTTTCTGTCCAACTTATTATCTTCATACTAGTAAAGCCCATTTATTTGTTGAATTAAATACATTTGTTGGACATTTGTTTTCAGTAACTTGTCAAAGGCAGCCCGCCCTGGGATGCGTGTACAAGCTGGTTGAGATCAACGGAGTTCCTAGGATCAAACTAAGTCAGGACGTTGCCAAGGTTACGATGCCCGGGCGCAAGGATGCCTACAGACTCTTCGGAGCTGACGGTAATATATCATTCATCACCGCACTCAGTCTATGTATTTATATTATTTTGTGAATCATAAGCTGTACGAGATGGGGTTCGATTACTCGCCGTGACGCTCTGATTTATACGGCTCACTATTGATCACATCATACTCACTTCCGCAGTACAAAGTAACGACATGTTGTGAAATTTTGTGTTAAACTTGGAAAATCTGCAACTGAAACATTTGCTATGCTACCCAGATTAAGGCGATGTTGACGGCATGTTTCAAAGGACATAAACGTTTTAAATGACATGACGGTGGTCAACAATCGATTGAAGACGATGCACATCTTGGATGTCCTTCCACGTCAACTGATCCACACATGGACAAAATCAACACCCTGGTGCGGGCAAATCGATGTCTGACCATCAGGGAGCTTGTTGAAGGGTGCGGGATATCAGTTGGATCTTGTTACGAGCTTTTGATCGAACAAATTAAAGAAGCACTGCGTTGCTGTGAAATTTGTGCCTTCCAAGATGACGGACGACAATGCTCCAGCCCATTCAGCTCTCAGAACTCACGAGTTTTTGGCCAAACACTCGACCACTGTTCTTCCTCATCCCCCCTACTCACCTGACCTTGCTCCTTGTGACTTTTTTCTTGGTTCCCAAACACGAAAGACCCTTGAAAGGAAGAAGATTTGAGATGATTCCCGAGATTAAGGTAAATGCAACGAAGGAGCTGAAGGACATTACAAAAGAAGCGTACCAGAACTGTTTCTATAAGTGGAAACACCATTGGGATAAGTTTGTGCATTTATGAGGAGAGTACTTTGAAGGGGACCCAGACTTGTAACTTCTCAATAAAGTAAATTTTGTTTTATGACATTAGTCAGCGTATTTTTTGAACAGACCTCGTATTCAAAGAAAGTTTGTCTGTCGGATCTTTATCCTAATTTCTATGAATTTTGTTAACTGTAGAGAAATTATTTTTGTTCTATAGAAACACTTTTATATAGAGAATTCGTGGACAATGAAATATATTTGTTATATAGAGATTTATGTTCTACAGAAGTCCATTATGAGGAAGTCCGACTAACATAGGAGTTAATTAACCATAACTTGCCAACAAAACTTACCACAATTTTCCTTTAAGAAACAGATATATTTAATATTTTGTTAGTGTTTGGTTTCCTCTCTTCCTGCTGCCTGAAATATTCTTATATTACAAACTTGTGAGTTTGAAGACTACACGTGTACTAAAGCGTGTTTATGTTGAGCAGGTCATGCACTGATAGATCTTCTGGTGAGGTCTGTAGAGGACGCCCCTGTGGTCGGGGCCAGAGTTCTCTGTCGTCATCCCTTCCAGGAGTCCAAGAGAGCCTACGTCATTCCGACCAGAGTCGAATCCCTCTACAAGGTAACGTAACCCGCATGTAACCTCGCAAAACCTCCTTCATACATGCCATATCAATTGTCAATTTGCTTGGAAAAGGAAAGATGGAGAAATTTTTATAAGTCCTTATAAAAATGTTGAATGAGATAAAATTATAAATAAAAATAAAACTAGGAGGCTCTTTCACCTATTTGCTTTGCTGGTAAATCCCGGAAATTTGCTGCTCTCCAGTGAATTCACTACTTAGGGTGCTACGCACTCTTCCCTATCAGTGTCACAGGGGCATTACCTTGAGTTTATGAAGTAAAATACAATATTAATTTATTATGGAATGAATAAATTACGTTTAAATTGATTAACCTTACATTAACTCTCCAAAAAAATATATAATGTGTGAGACTTCCATTCTGTTAGTACTCCCACCCATCTATCATGTTATATGGTATACGTGTGCTGCCCATTTCCATTTTAACTCATGGCACTTCAACATCACACTTAAAGTACCACTTTCTTTAATAATTCTTCTGTTTCTAATTTTCCCTCTTTTTGCTTATTGCACGCATTGATCTAATCATTTGGCATTGAGTTGAGACTAGACTCTTATCTTGTTTTTGTGTTGAAGAGCAAATTTGACATCTACATACTATTGTGGGAAAAACACAACTCTGTAAAACTTTAGCATTGACATTGACTGAAATTCTACCTTTAATATTTTTCTTAATAGTTCTTTAATAGTTACCATAACTTATTCCACCCAAGTCTAATCCTTCTGGTTACTTCACTATTCAGTGCATTATGAAAATAATCAATAATAATTTACAACTTACAATTTTTATAAGTTTTTGGTAGTATTCATACTATGGAACGTTTAAATTTTTAATTTAAATCAAATTATAATTACTATTTACAAAGGGAGATAGACAGAGAAAAATAGACTTCACGGGATACGGGATATCCTGGCGCTGAAGTCTATTTTTCTCTGTCTGTCTCCCTTTGTAAATAGTAATAATAATTTGATTTAAATTAAAATTTACAACTTAGTAAATTTCAGATTTATGAATAAAATTATAATGAAAATAAAAACAAAAATCACGAAATTCAAAATAAAATTCCTAACGTTATAGAGGTTTTATATATAAAAAATACAGTGTAGTGATGTGTATTCGAACCAAAGAAATTCTCTTTATTACTTGCTTGACTTATTTGTTTACAGAGCTTTTTTTAATAATATCAAAACTGCGGTCCTTAGAGTTGNGGTGAAGGCTGCGCAGCGAGCCGATCCTACCTCCAGGAAGTTGTTTAAATACATAAGAAATGGATGGCCCAGAAAGGAAAAAATGCCATTAGAATTAAAAAAATTCCACGCTTGTCGCGGTGATCTTGTAATAATCGGAGGGTTGATCACAAAGACAAGAAGAATTTTTATTCCTACCAGATTAAGGAAAGAGAAAGATATGTTGGACAGACTACATGGAGGCCATCTAGGCATAGTCAAATGCCGAGCCAGAGCTCGAGAATCGGTGTGGTGGCCTGGGATATCCATGCAGTTGCAACATTTGGTGGAGAACTGTAAATCTTGTATTAAGAAGAGGAACACTCCAGTGAGACCTCTGAAACCGACGGAATCAGAGTTGTCAAAAGAATGGAAACATCCAGCTACTCCAAAAGGAGCTACAAGAACTAGATATGGCAGGATATCAAGACGTCCCGTTGATATCAACCTTAAAGAAAGGGGGATGTTGTGTTGTCTTAGAAACACCTGTCAGATAAATAAGATTTGAGTTGTTTATTATTATCTGTCTATGTCTTGTTAACATTTAATCAATATAAATATTCTATTTAGTGTTCTCTTAATAACTAGCTGTTCTTATAAACCTATTTTAAGTGTATTACGGGCGAACATAACAGTTTACTTCCTGAAAAAAAAATATTGTTCATCAAAATACCAGTGCCACAGCTCCAGTCATTTCCCCTAAAATAACGAAGAAAAATTTCTTTGATTTCAACATTGATCACATTAAACAGAATATTGATTACAATACGTGACAAATTTTTAATGCATTGATATTTGTGGCCCTACTCTAAGCTATTTTGTTCTGTGATTACATTTAGAGGAATCACTTTAATCAAATTAAAAATTACTGCTGGGAACAGGCTCATTAATGTATAAAGAATTCTGCTGTTCTGAACACTTCCAAGAATTGAGAAATTTGTAGTGTTTAAAACCAAAATTTTTATCTTCTGAATGCTCTTTAAAAAAAAAATGAAAAACTTAAATGTTCTTTGAAGTAATAGTGTGAACTTTAAACCACTTAAACCATTTTTATTGAAAAGTATGCAAAAATGAATGATATTGTGTGTTTTACAGGTTTACTGGTCTGGTGGTAAGATCTGCTGTCGCTTACCTTCGCTCGAGGAGATCAGAGAGAAAGTACAATCCTCCCTGCAGACCCTCCGTCAAGACCACAAGAGAAACCTCAATCCCACCCCTTACAAGGTATCCTCAACTTGTACATTGTAACATTGCTTTTTGGAAGGTGATTACAGTCTATAAGATTAGAGTTGGCACAATCAAAAGGCCGGAAAATTTTGAGGGAAACGATTTTATTGGTCCCCCATGTTGAATGCAACTTCAGAAAAAAATGCTCTACTCTACCCCTGTTCCACACAAAAAAAAAATATAACATGGCAACACCGATTTACCCTTTTTATAACCCCAAAACTACCTCCACATTTGTTGTTTCCCGCCTTCGATTGTGCCAACTCTAATCTTATAGAGTGTAAGTGTTAATAAGTTGTGCGAACTTACTCAGATTGAGTAAATTCTGAGAGTAAAACCGAGCAACTCTGACGTATTTTAAAAAAATTGTGTCACACTTAAGCGCAGTGCACAACCAAATAAAAACTTGCATTAAACAGGTTTTATGCTACCAATTTCATGTTTTTTTTTTTTTTTTTCTTTTTTTGGAAGTATCAACCGCAAGTTTAGAGCTAAAACTGATTTCCCAATTCCACTTTGGTGTAAGAATTTTTCTAAACTTGTATGTCAAGTGTTGTTGAAATCAGTCCAGTAGTTTGGGCTTAACTTTGCTGCACAGATGACATTCGGTTTTTTTGTTAATTTATATTTCATTTAAAAACATACATTACTGAAGACAATTTTTTTCTACCCATTTTATCCATTCTTGGCGAATGAACGAGGGTGGTTATGAAGCCAGTTTTGTAGGAATTGTCTTATTGTTTGCATTATTGTTGTCGATATTGTTTTTTAGGTTGCAGTGAGTGATGACCTTTACAACTTCATCCACGACTTGTGGTTGGCCAACGCTCCCATAGGAGAACTTTCCTGAAGTTCAAGGCTCCAGCTGGCCACGCCTCCACGTATCTGGCCGACGCTGCTCATGGTCAATTCACCGTGACTCCCGCTACACCCTCCACGTCTCCTTGTATTCCAACATTAACAACAAATATCATGTCTTCATCCGTACATACTTGACATTTCACATTATTTAGTTTTTAATTTTTTTAAAATGTATAAAAAACAATATATTTTTAAAAATTGTACATTTTTTAATCGTTTACTGTGCAAAGGTTTTATTTATTTATTTTTATTTTTTCAAANTATAGCATTATGATATATTTAATGCTCCACTTCTGTATCCAAATCAGAGATGTAGCATACAGATATAACTTTGAGTACAAGATAACAAGTTTTGACGTATGTTAACTCTCACCATGTAGAATGTACACCTCCGCGATAGTTCTAAAATGTGGGAGAACTATCACCACGTAATTAGGGCAATACCATGCTTCTCTAACACTAGAACTGAAAAGGAATGAAAGAGTGGAAAAAATTCAAACATAATATGAGAAGTTTTTTTCTTTACTTACTATCCATCTTAACTAATTATCTCATTAATAATTGAGATCATTTTGCAGTGTCCATTATTATTACTTTAAGAGAATTATGATTGCAATTAATTTGGGACTGCATGGGAAAATCATATAACTGAGGTGTGGGCCAATGAGAGCTTGAGATTTTGACATCTTGAAAGTCTGGCCAACTAGGCAAACAAAAGCATAAAACAAGATAACCTCAGAATAACTTCCTTGTGGCTTTATGCTTTCTGATATGTCTACCCAATCTGAGATGTCAAAATTAACTCTAATTGTAAACCTACTGTAAGTAATAACTGGCTCTAACATTAAAGCAGGAGTACTATGATAAATGTTATATATTATGATGATAGTTTATCACGATGAGTTTCAAAGTTGATGATTAATGTGTGACGTCCAAAAATTCTTTGTAGAATGGGGAGTAGTGGAGTGGGGATGCCTAGTTACCTCCCTTTTAACTATACCCCTTCAACTATCTCACACCCTCTGCAATTTTTTTTTTAACCCAAATATTATAAAATTAATCTCTTCGCTGCACAAAAACTCCAGCTCTTGTGAAGCAAACTTTAACCATGCTATTTATCTCAGAGTACACGTTATATTGTTATATGTTATTTATTATTATATTTTTTTTTTTACTTATTTTATTATTTATTATTAATTTAAAAAAAAAAACACACTTTGGAATTATTAATAACTTAAATTGTCATCTGGAATACATAAGTTGTGTAAATTTCAGCTTTTTAAGTGGGATGTGGATCAAATTTAGGTTACAAGATGTTCATAAATTTATCAATTTATCGGCTAATGTTAACGATTTTATAAAACTGATGACTGATCATTGTATTGTCATGTACTAACAAGATAAAAGAAATGTTTTCATTTTGTTAAAAGTGTTGTTTATCAATGTATTATATACATAATCTATGCAAGTTTTATCTTGTAATCATCTGGGTAGTCGGGAAGTTGGTCTAATATAGTTTAAAAGATTTGGAGACAAACAAACAAAAAAAATAAGTGAACGTAAATAAAAGTGTGTACTAAAAAAAGATCTTATTTCCTATTTACAAAAAAATATATTGTTTTTTTTTTATTAGATGTAAAATTTATTAATTGGTTTATAGCATTGAGATTTTATTTTGTTCAATTAATTAATTTATTGTTGTTTTTTTTTTAATTGGTAGTACATATTATTGTATTAGATACATTTTTTTTGTAGGGTTTAGTTACCTAATAAAAATTATATTTCATTTTTATTTTTTTAAATAAATTAATATTATATAATATGATTTTTTACTACAGAAGTTTAGTTACATTTTTTATGGGGTGATGGGCTAATGATTTTTATTTTATTATTTCTTTTAACCCAAATCAATGTATACTTAAGGACTTTTATTTATCCAAAATCAAAATTTGGGTGTTATTTGAGTTAGTATTTAGTGGTTGGTAATTGTCCAGTTTTTAAATTATATTTTACTTTTATTTTTGATTCTTAAAATAATACTTTAAATTATATCGACTATATTAGTTGTGAAGCTGNCTAAGAACTTTTTTTATCCAAAATCAAAATTTGGGTGTTATTTGAGTTAGTATTTAGAGGTTGGTAATTGTCCAGTTTTTAAATTATATTTTACTTTTATTTTTGATTCTTAAAATAATACTTTAAATTATATCGACTATATTAGTTGTGAAGCTGTCCCAAAAGTAAAATATATATTTATTTATGTTAGCACGCTATTACTACTTATTTGATTTTAAAAAATTATAATTTTTTAAGATTTTCTGGTTGTAATGCGAATTTGTGAATTTCAGAGCATCAAAAACCAAAACACCTTGAAATGTACAATTCATTATTCTCAGAAAATTTAATAAATATTAAGCTCCAAGAGGTGGTTGGAGATGGTAAGAGCTAGATAAAGGTTGATGGACATAGTTAGAGGTAGATAAAGGTGGATGGACATGGTTAGAGGTAGATAAAGGTGGATGGACATAGTTAGAGCTAGATAGAGGTGGATGGACATGGTGTTAGAGCTAGATAGAGGTGGTTGGACATGGTGTTAGAGCTAGATAGAGGTGGTTGGACATAGTTAGAGCTAGATAGAGGTGGATGGACATGGTGTTAGAGCTAGATATTGGACATGGTGTTAGAGCTAGATAGAGGTGGTTGGATATGGTGTTAGAGCTAGATAGAGGTGGTTGGACATGGTGTTAGAGCTAGATAGAGGTGTTTGGAGATGATTTGAGGTTTATTGAGCTTGATAGAGGTGGTTAGAGCTGCTAGCAGATGGTTAGAGCTGGATATAGTTGGTTAGAGCTGGATATAGTTGGTTAGAGCTGGATATAGTTGGTTAGAGCTGCTAGCAGATGGTTAGAGCTGGTTAGAGGCGACTCTTTCACAGGAAGTTACTTCTTTTCTGCCTCACAGTAGAGGATGAACAGAGGAGACTATCACTGTCTATCTGTCCTTGTATTTCTAAAGCCCTGTTTACACAATGATGGTTGCAGTCATGATAGTAACTATCGCATTAACTATCACCGTGTAACCTACGTGATAGATTCTGATGAGATATAACTATTAGCTGCATAATTATAATTATTAGATGGATAAGTATTGCAATAACTATCACCATGTAGACTACCTAGAACTATCAATCACCACACCATCTCGCCTGACAAGATAGTTGAGTGTTATATGACAGCAGTTAAAGTACTCATGTGGCAGATTTAAGAACTACCACGCTAAATACTAGGTACTGTTTGGCTTATTGTTTGTTTATACTTTTATATCACACGGTAACAGATCTAAAAGGCAGCAAATATGATAGTTTGCTTCATATTTGATATCAGATTTTGTTGTTTTGGACAATATGAATATTCCATTTGCTGTATATGTATTATAATATAGCATTATGATATATTTAATGCTCCACTTCTGTATCCAAATCAGAGATGTAGCATACAGATATAACTTTGAGTACAAGATAACAAGTTTTGACGTATGTTAACTCTCACCATGTAGAATGTACACCTCCGCGATAGTTCTAAAATGTGGGAGAACTATCACCACGTAATTAGGGCAATACCATGCTTCTCTAACACTAGAACTGAAAAGGAATGAAAGAGTGGAAAAAATTCAAACATAATATGAGAAGTTTTTTTCTTTACTTACTATCCATCTTAACTAATTATCTCATTAATAATTGAGATCATTTTGCAGTGTCCATTATTATTACTTTAAGAGAATTATGATTGCAATTAATTTGGGACTGCATGGGAAAATCATATAACTGAGGTGTGGGCCAATGAGAGCTTGAGATTTTGACATCTTGAAAGTCTGGCCAACTAGGCAAACAAAAGCATAAAACAAGATAACCTCAGAATAACTTCCTTGTGGCTTTATGCTTTCTGATATGTCTACCCAATCTGAGATGTCAAAATTAACTCTAATTGTAAACCTACTGTAAGTAATAACTGGCTCTAACATTAAAGCAGGAGTACTATGATAAATGTTATATATTATGATGATAGTTTATCACGATGAGTTTCAAAGTTGATGATTAATGTGTGACGTCCAAAAATTCTTTGTAGAATGGGGAGTAGTGGAGTGGGGATGCCTAGTTACCTCCCTTTTAACTATACCCCTTCAACTATCTCACACCCTCTGCAATTTTTTTTTTAACCCAAATATTATAAAATTAATCTCTTCGCTGCACAAAAACTCCAGCTCTTGTGAAGTTGAACTTATGGATGCCTGTTCGAATAGTGTCATTTACATGAAGTTTTAATAAAATTAATATCTTAGAACGTAAGATATTGTTAAAAATGCTGTCTCTCTTTAAAACATTTAAAATCTAATTTAATGAATTTAGCCATTTTTGTTATCACTTCATTGTGTTATTGCATTTTGTTTGATTATAAAATGTTTATCTTATTGAATAGATGGTGTTAGAGCCTTTTCTTAGCGTTTGTTGGAGAGTTGCGTATGAGCGCTTTAACGGATAATTCTAGCTAACAAAATTAGCCCGAGCATTAATATTAATATTGCATACAAAATTTCAACTAAATCTGTCACCTGTGATGTTTGTTGTATATTTGAAATAATTAAGATTTTTTAGTTTTTCTTTTTAAATTTTTTCTTTTTTTTTTAATTAAAATTATTTTTAACACTAAAAAAGGAAATAATTATTTAACACTTTTTTAGGGGGTTTAAAAAAATATATATATACCTATAATATATACTAATTTTTGGAAAAAATAAAAAAATAAATTATGAAATTAATCTCAAAACTAGAAATTTGCTTATATTCATCTAATTTATTTAAATTTTATATTTGGTAATTTTAAATTAAATGTACAATTTGTTATCATTAGTTATTTAAAATTTAACAATTTTAAAGAAGAATCAACTACAATTGTTACATTTTGCACAAAAAAGAAAATGTATTCAATGCTATTTGATATTAGTTTGTAGTTTTTTTTGGGGG